>JZKD02S0172472.1:205938-224894 GCA_000966675.3 Picea glauca | reverse complement strand
TCATAGCTACCAAAACGGCGGGGTTGTTAACAGTTAACCCACGGTTCCGTTACAAACGTCCATAAGACTCGGAGCTGGTGAGAATGGGGTGGCCCGCGCTATGGCGCGTGGCCATATAACGTCCCATGTGACCTATAAAAGGGGGTCGCGCGCATGCAAGGGGGCTTATGCCCGATTTCATTTATAAAGTGGGTTTTTTTTATTTAAAGAATTTGGTTATTTTTAATTAAATGTAGCTATTATTAGCAGATTTCTTCCATTTTTGGGGGATATTGGGCATTTTTGGAGGCCATATTCTTGGAGGAAGTTGGGGATGTGAAACCAACTCCTTTGTTGAGGCCAAAGGATGGTCATTCAGAGCAGAGTTATGCTGGAGGAAAACCAAGCCAAAGTCAGTTAGTTGCAGGGAAGCCTTTGAGGTGGAAACGTTGTCGGATCGTTTCTGGGAGCTTGGAGCATCAGTTTTGCATGCCGTTTCCTTCATTGGGTTCTAGAGATCTGGGAGAACAAGACCAGATCAGTTTTGTAGCCTTTTGGCATTGCTGAGATGTAATTTTGAGCACTTGAGCAGAAATAAAGAAGCCTCCCCCACAAGGAAAAAGGCCCGGAGATGTAGGCAAACTTTGTGTCGAACTCCGTTATCAACCTGTGTTCTTATGGTTTGTTGTCATTTATCTATTTCAGATCTGAATTTGTGTATTTGAATGGCATAATCATCTTCTTTCCTCATTCTTTCATTAAATTCTCAAATGGTTAATGAATTCATGCAAGTTTAAAACTCAACAATAATCATTTAAAAGATCCTGCGGGATCAGCGATGTCCTCACTAGAGGTCCTCAGAGTTTCCCTTCTTGGAGAAAAGTGTTATTAAACGTCTTAGGTGTTGTTGAGCCAGCTAACTCAGGATCTATTGTCTTTGACACTTCCAATGTTAAACCTCATTTTCCTTTCCACGTCGCCTTCCAAATAGTATTGGTTTACGCTGTGAAATCGTTGACATGGAATATTTTTTACACAATGGTATACGAGTGTGCATCTACTTGTGCTATTTCATTGGCATGTTGGAAGGCTATTGGTCAACCCGAATTGTCTCCGTCTCCTACGTTTTTAATTGTGTTTGACGACCGTTCTTTTATACTGCATGGCATAATCCTCTCCTTCCCCATGTAGTTGGAGGGAAAAACTATGTGTGTCAAGTTCGATGTAGTCGACACGCCTCTCGAATATAACCTTTTGTTGGGTCGAAGTTGGACTTACGCAATGACAATGGTTGTATCCTCCATTTTTTGTGTTTTATGCTTTCCTCATGAGGGTAGGATAGTAATCATTGATCAGTTGTCTTTCTCTCATCTTGACCCTTCATCGAGGGCATCCACGGTCCCGATGATTGATAACCCACAACAAGGTACCATCAATCTAGGTGTTGGATTGTTTCCATATTTGATGGGCACTTTCGAATTTCCACCACCTTCAAATGATGTTAAGTTTGTTTCGACTGTCCCTGATCAGCCCAAGGTTGTGATTCTCCAAGTAGCTTCGTTTCAAAAAAATTATTTTGACAATCCATGGAATTTACCTTTCCCGTCGGCTTCGATGGAAGGGGTAGGGAATCCTGGCATGGAAATGCCCCTATCCGCAACTGAGGTTGTGTACAACATTGTTTAGAAAACCTCGGCCAACTCTGATCCAACTCCCCCTCAAGAGATAGATCTTGTTCTAGATCCTATTTGGGCTCCAGAGTCTCTTACCTCTCACGATCCTTTGGACTTGGTATTGCCCTCCGACAAGGAGATTTTAGAGGCAATGGATAATCTAGACAGGCCTTGGGATGATCTTCATCATAGATCTTACCTTTTACCCGAGCTTAAGAGAGTGGAAGCAGGAGAGTTTACTGCAACCATGAATGGAGATGTCGCTCGCCCTATTAATCCTTTGGCAACGCATGGAGTATATGTTGAGGGAAACATGGTGAGTATAGCTGCGATGATTCCAATTGATATCTCCAAGACCCTTGGCATCGTCAAAAACATCTTCATCGGAGCGGATTGTTCCCCGGGGGAGATTAAAGAGTATACTGAATTATTTAAGGAATTTCACAATGTTTTCAACTGGTCTTATGAGGAAATGTCAGGCATTGATCCTTGTATCATTGAACATGAAATTCAAACTTATCCTGGCACTAATCCAGTTCGACAGAAGCTTCACTCGGTTAACCCTCGAAAGGCAGTAGCTATTAAAGCTGAGGTAGAAAAATTGATCAAGGCTAGTTTAATCTACCCTATTCAATTAACGAAATGGGTGTTGAAACATGTTCTTGTCAACAAAAAGAAAGGTACAATTAGAGTGTGCATGGATTTTCATGATTTGAACAAGGCATGCCCGAAATATAACTTTCCTACCCCGTTCATTGATAAGATTATCGATGAATGTGTGGGTTGTGAAGTCTTTTCCTTTATGGATGGTTTCTCAGGGTACAATCAAATTCATATCAAACCCAAGGATCAACATAAGATTTCTTATATATGTCCTTGGGGTACCTTTTCATATAATAAGATGCCTTTTGTCCTTAAAAGTGTTGGAGCTACATTTCAGTAGGCTATGTTGTTCACCTTTCACGATCTCAAACATATAGTCGAGGCATATCTTGATTCTATCGCGTCATGTTCTCACAAGAGGTCAGATCATCCCGCTCACCTTCGACTTATCTTTTAGGGGTGTAACTACTATAGAATTCATTTGAATCCAAACAAGTGCAGTTTTTGTGTTACATCATGATGTTTATTGGGCTTTATCATGTCCAACAAAGGGATCATGATCAATCCTCTCAAGGTTGAGGCAATATTTCACTTGCCTCCCCCGTGCACAGTTCCACAACTTTAGATTCTCCAAGGAAAAGCTAACTTCTTACAATGATTTATTTCCAACTATGTTGAAATAACTAAAGGGTTCATGTGTCTTTTGAAGAAAGGGGTCCCATTCTTTTGGGATGAATCATCTCAACACTCTTTCAAAGTGTTGAAAAGTGCCTTGATGTATGCCCCTCTGCTCATCCCTCCTGATTATGGCAAGGATTTCTTGTTATATTTAGCTGCAACAGAGTCTACCATCAGTATGGTCTTGGTTCAGGAGGATGACATGCTCCAAGAAAACGTTATATACTACCTTAGTCGAGGCTTAGTCGAACCAGAGCTCAACTATACTCATGTTGATAAATTGTCTTTGGAAGTTGTCTATGTTGTCCAAAGGTTTCGTCATTATATTATACTCCATAAAACCACTGTCATGGAAGTCATTAATCCTTTTTAGTATGTTTTGACATGGCAGGTCATCGGAGGGAAGATTAGTCACTGGATCAGTATTCTTCAGGAATTTGATTTGGACTTTGTTTCAGCTAAGTCTAAGAAGTCTTTGGTTTTTGCAGAGTTAATATCAGAACTTCCGATTGAGAGTAGCATAGATATGCCCGAGGAGTCGTTGATCAATGGCGATCTCTTCCTTATTGCATCTTCTAACCCTTGGTATGGAGATATTCTTGTGTATCTTCACACTATGAATTTTTGTCCTTCTTATTCTCATGATGAGAGTCGATGGATACTCCATCAAGCATGAAGTTATCTTATCCTCGATGACACTTTGTATCGTCAAGGAATTGACTGCATTCTCCGTCATTTCCTAACTCATGAGGAGGTAGAGCTTGTGCTTAATGATTTCCACACTAGAGAATGTGGCAGTCACTTTTCTGGGATGGATATTGCTTATAAAATCCTTCGTGTTGGATACTTATATCCCTCGTTAATAAAAGATTGCATAGAAGCATTCAAGAAGTGTCATCTATGTCATATCTTCTCTTGGAAGATATGGGCACACCCTACTCCTATTTTTCATGTTATTGTGGTTGGTCCCTTCACTAAGTGAGGAATTGATTTCACTACATGCCACTCAGTTTCTTCTAGGGGTCATCATTATATAATTTTGGCAGTAGACTGCTTCACCAAGTGGGTCGAATCCATGCCAACATTTAGCAACGATGGGGAAACGGAGGCACTCTTGGTTTTCAACCAAATCATTTCTAGGTTCAGTATACCGAAGGATATTGTCACTGACCATGGAAATCACTTCCAAAATAATATGATGACAAATTTAACGCCAAATCTAGGGTTTAAAAAATAACATTCCTCACCCTATTATCCACAAGTGAATGGTCAGGTGGAGGCTATCAACAAGTCTCTTAAGACCATTCTCCAATGGACAATCAATTCGGCCAAGTTGAATTGTCATTTGATGTTGTACTTAGCACTGTGGGTATATCGAACTTTTTTCAAGACTGCCACAAGATTCTCTCCTTTCCAACTGGTTTATGGGATGGTGACAGTCTTTCCTATCGAGTGTCAGATTCCTTTTCTTAATTTGGCAGTGGAACTACTTCCTGACACAAATGCGCTTGAATAACGTCTCCTCTCTCTCGAGTGGCTTGATGAATAGAGTCAAGATGCAGCCTTGGATAACGAGACTCACAAGCATCGCATCAAGTGTCAGTACGATTAGTCAGTTCACCTTAGGTACTTTTCCGAAGGTGATATTGTTTTGGTCTATGATAAAGATAAAGATCCCTTAGGGGAAGGAAAGTTTAAACCTATGTGGTTCAGGTCATTTAGTATAAAAATCATATTGGAAAAAGGAGCTTATGGGTTAGTTGACTTTGAAGGCAATGTGTTTCCTGGGCCCAGAAATGAGATTTACTTAAAGAAGTATTATGCTTAGGTCAGTCACCTGAGTGTGAATTCTTGTATATAGTATATATACTTTATCTGTAGTATTTTTTTTTTTTATGGACGAATAGTTTATTGTGCCTCTGCATTGCAGAAGATGTCAAGTGAGTCTGAGGTTTATGTTGGGTTTGAGGACAGTACTAGCTGACACACTCGAAGGTTTTCTTCCATAGCTTGGGTGATCTTCACGCCCACTGGTCAGTTGGTATCTTTTGGAGGTGTTTTTCTGGGAGAAGCAATCAATAATGTTTTTGAGTATAGCGTTGTAATAGAATTTCTATGTGATGCTTTGTCACTTGGTATTTCTCACCTCTAGGTTCATTTAGATGTTCAATTGGTAGTGTAGCAGTTAAATGGATTCTATCATGTCCATAATCCCACCTTGCACTGACGATTCCTTAGGGTATGCCTCTTGGAAAGTTATTTTGATTATATTACATATATTCATGTTCCTAGACACTCTAATCAATTAATTGATACATTGGAAAATCATGTTTAGATTGGCATCTTTCACACACATAAATATAAAAGCACACAAATATACACACATGTAAATATAATTGTACAAAATGTATTTACTCCATAAGGAAAAAATATGTATATATATAATATGTCCCAAAATGATGTCACAGTACAAAATGTAGGCCATAAAGCCTCAAAAGTGTCAAATATACACTGTCGGGCTTAAGCCATCAATACATATGGGAGATACAAAAATGGGTGCCCTCGGCACACATAATGTCCAATACTAATCTAATCTCTAGTCATATTGTCCCTAGTATAGTACACTACGGAGTTTGCCAGACACCGAAATAACTAGACCCATGCCCTGGGTACTCCCACTACATGAGTCTACATGGATGGTGGTAGATCGTTGATCTCTGACATGGGCATGCCACAGGTGAGGGTTTACATGTTCCTCTCTACCTGCCTCAGTACTCTCTCATCCTCCACTGACGATGGCCCTGCCTCTGCTAGGGCTCCTCCTAGCTGTATTTTCTCTCGAGGATGGCGTCAAGTCTGAGGGAATTCCACTGGCCACATTGGTCCCACATATATACATACCAGGTTTTAATTTAGTACTGTGACATTACCAAAAACATGTTTTCTTTTTCATTATAAAATTTAAAAATTTAAAATTTAAAATTTAAAAATGTTAATACGCACCTATCTTGTCCCGCGTTGCACTAGGGAGCATAGGCATGTCTGGGTCTATCAAGAATATAATACCCGCATATGGGTAGTCCTCGATGGCGGGAATCTGGAATTTCCACTAGTTGAAGAACTTCTCATCATATGACTCATGTACCCCTCCTCCTCCATGACACAACATCAAAGAGACCCATCTACACAGTGCTGGAAAGGAGGCTATGTGTCCCCGCACACCCTCCCTCGGGCTCAAGTATGACACTCTTTCAAAGAACAATGCGCATAGTACTGTCATGAATCCAAAGTTTCTCCTTTGTATCAACTTGCACTATGTCAGCTGAATTTTCATGTAATTGAGCATGTTGGTGCTCCAATCAAATATAATTGGCTACAGAAACTAAAATGCACAATGCATTTGGGCTCGAGAGGCATGTTGTAGAGCAACGGATCCTATCATATGCTAAATCATGTATAGTACCACTCTCAAACTCATACTCTTGATCTTTTGTATTGGCACTTGAGAGCCCACCTTCTCTATGTTGGCCTCACAATACATATCAATATAGTGGGCTATGTTATATGGCCTAGGAGGGAAAGTATCCAAGTTTACTGATTCACCCCTCCTAGAGAGACCAGTCAAGAAGTAAATGTCTTCAATGGTTGGTGCTAGTGATTGGCCTTCTATCATAAAGGCATTTTCATCTAGGTTCCAATACTCTACCAGATGGTTCAGAGGTATTGGTTGAGCTCTCATAAGGGGAAAATGTAAAATTTTCCATAATCCACATTGTTTCAGTGTTGCCACCACCTCTGATTTGTCCTCAACCATTTGTTCAACCTCTTCATGTTCTCTTTCCCTCCAATGCACATACATCTTGAGTCATGCAACCTGTGACGTCCTCAGCCATCAACCTCTGTCAGGTAATGCTACCCAAACAACATTATCTTTACTTGCTAGCTCTGATACCAATTTGTCACCTTCCCGGCCTTAAACCGACAGGCCAGGCAACATTACCTCGGAAACTAACATGCTCGAGCATACACATATATATATGAATATATTTCTAATGCAATTTTAACTAGATATTAACATTTTGTACATACACATATTCTTGTGGAAGCGACAATGACACATACCAATAATTAATGGATGATTTACGTTCTGCTATCACACAGCTTAATGCAGAAATAATAGTAAAAGCATACATGCACTAATCATAGACAAACCATAGATGTAACAACATATATAAATACATATCATGTAAATGAACAGAGAAATGGGTACTTATATTTTAATTGTATACCACCAACTGCGTATAGACCTTCCACGAACCTCCCAGCCTTAGACCATGTTGCTCATCACATTTAGCAGTGGGTCACCCCTGAGTTAGGACTAAACTCCACTTGGAAAGGGATTTATAGGCTTGGAAAGGACAAAAGGGAAGTCGCATAGAACAACAGGAAGGATTTTTATCCCAGGATCCACTTACGCCCACAACCCATAGATCCTCATTCCCCACACGCCTATTCCACCCCAGGAGGGTACACCTTCACTATTACAAGTCCATCGGCTACTACACCTCCCTTTCCTTGGGCTTCGGCAACAAGTTGGACCAGAAGTCTCAGAGTATTGTAGCTGCTATGGGACTCCCTCCAGGAAAAATCACTTCCCCACCAAACTCTCTCACCTGGGGGAGTTTCTCACAGGCCTAACAACATGCTTCTTCAATTCAGCTCTTAATTCAAATGGAAATAGGGGATGTCAACAAAAGGATTCAGCTAATGCACAAGTGATGGTAACAACTGAAAAATGGGTAAGGACACAGAATATGGCAGCAATCCAAGCTCAGCCAAGGAACTATTTTGGCATCAACAGCCAACCGATAATACACAACATGGGCTCAGGCACAATACAAGTGTGCCAGGATTCACGGGAAACATGCAGGAAAACTCCAGTATCTATAGGTTACAATGGCGTGTGCATAAATGGGGAGTACGATGGACTTCCAGAGTGGCTAACCTCGCGAGAGTGCAGACAGAATGGTGAAGGGTGGCGAGAATCGTGATAATTGTGAGAATCCTCAGAGTCATGAGAGTCATGAGAATGGTGAGGGAACCCCCCAACGGGCTAACTTTCCCACCTAAAAATTGCATGCACCTAGGTTGACACATGTCTCCCTGAAGCTACATGAGGTCCACTTAACACTCATCCCCTTTCCCTAGGAACTTAGGACCACATGGTTAAGTCAAACGTTAGCCTCTAACAAATAATAATATAATATCATTCCTTTAGAGGTAATCCCTCTAGCTTAGCCCTTATTCCTAGACACTTATCCCCTTCCCTACCTAGTGTATCTTAGTCCCCCATAAGTATTTCTTCATGGAGGGTCTACATGCAGTGATGTATTTTTTATTAATGATGCGAGTATTTACATATACAAAATCAGGCTCATTGTCCTTAGCATCTGGCTCACCAGCCTAATAAACACATAAGTCTCTCAGCTTATAACCACTTGGCTCACCATCCTATAAACATAATTACAATTCAGCAAGGACTCGGCCTTGGGGTGTTACAATCCCCTCCCCTTATTTTTTCACTATCCTCAGTGCAACTTATTTACACAACAACAACAAGATTTCCAAAATCTTCAAAAATATGTGGTGTTAGCACTAAGAGCCACCCTCCGAATGCAAGAGGATAAGCCCAGTACCCATCAAAATATTTGTGAATTAAAAGGGTGTGAGTGGGTGAGTTAGCGAGACTTTAAGGAAAGGAAAGACAATGGAGATCATTATAGATCAGTGATGGGCCAGTGGGCTAAGGAGTCATAAATAGTCTTCTCAATGAAGGCATTTAAGCTCCCTATCAGATAAAGGACTTAAATGGTGGTGGGAAGGAGAAAGGTAGAAAGTGTCTGAATGATAAACCATAAACAAATGGGAAAGATGACAACAGATCCTCTACCACCTTAGGAATCCAGAAATCAGGGGTTTTACAATGATCCAGACAAGAAGAAAAACGTAGGACGTCTGTTGAACCATGAAAGATGGGCATGATGGCAATAGATCCTCCATCGCCTCAGGAATCCATAAATCAGAGAGATTACATTCAGACAGGAACGAGAAACAGAAACGTCTGTTGAACCATGAAATATGGGCATGATGGAAACAGATCCTCCATCGCCTCAGGAATCCATAAATAAGAGAGATTACATTCAGATAGGAATGAGAAACAAAAACATCTGTTGAACCATGAAAGATGGGCATGATAGAAACAGATCCTCCATATCCTCAGGAATCCATAAATCAGAGAGATTACATTCAGACAGGAACGAGAAATAGAAACTTTTGTTGAACCATGAAAGATGGGCATGACGGCAACAGATCCTCCATCGCCTCAAGAATCCATAAATCATAGATATTACATCCAGACAAGAAAGAGAAACAAAAAATGAAAACTAAGAAGATGGTCTGATATAACAACTTAAAGGAATCTTCATTAACATAACAATTTACAATCCAGGCCCTCGGGCTTACAACAAAAATACAATCATAACAACTCTCAAATCTTTCCCCCGGTATGGGCCAAAGCTACCCCCCTCTTACAAAATCTAAACTGATCTCCTTTATACTCAGATCAGTGTCCGACTCTCATGAGTGTGTTCTGATCACTACATTCAAAGCTTTGCATTGGAGCAGTCCTCTGTCATACTGTGTGATTTCTTCTATCAGACACAAGCTCACATTGACATGGGCTTGCAGGAAAATCCATCCATAGGGGGACCTTGGGTTGACAATTCTGTCTCTACGACTAGGACCTCCATGCCTTCCATTTAATGAGTTAGTTGAGTTTTCAACCACCAGCCCTTCTTTCATTAACTTCCTTTTCTTGGGATTGTGATGTGGCTTAATGCTCAGGGGGCGGCCACGTGCTTCTCTTGGATAGGATGTTATATGAGCATATGATTGCGGAGCCTCTCAAAGGTGGTTTGGATTTAGACTACTTTTGGGCCCACAATCCATCTCCCTTCACCGCATATCTCTTTTGACTTACCATGGTTTCAATTGCGGGACCTCTCAAGAAAATTATTGCCCAAGCATGTTGCGTTCACGCAATGGACTGTGGTCGTCGATATCATGATCTTGGATGAGGCTTCATGATCAGTGTCTCAAATATGCCCCCTCCAAATCAGTGGATCAGATCTTCCCTTTTCGAATCAACGGTTGAGACCTGCTTCGTGATTCAGGTTTTGGACTTTTCAAACCTCAAACCTCCTCTGCCTTCTTCTACTTTTACCTGGAGCTAAAGATATGACAACGCATGGCCCCCTCAGATCAAAGGCTAGAATATCTTCATGGCTCCAGGCTCCGGGAAAATGAAAACTAAAACTTACTTTCTTCCATGTGCTTTTACCCGGAGCTATGGATCTGAGGACATGTGGCTCTTGCTAATCAACGGCTCAGATTCACTTCGGACCTTCAGCCACTTCGGGATTTTGGGACTATACTTCATGTAGTTTTGGACTTTTGAATGCCCGTGAGCCATTGATTTGAACTGTTTCTTGGAATATCCATCGCTGAAAGATTAAAACTACCTAATGCTTGTGCTTCAAGCCCAAAATAGGCTGTTAAGAAAGTTTTTCTTTGTGTTCCTTATTGCGGCCTGCGTGAACAAGGACTTGGATGTCTTGTGACCCTTTGACAGCTTTATGTGATAACATTTGGGTATTCTTCCCTCATAGCATATTCATGCTCCCATATCACATCCTCAGGACTGTACCAGGTCCAATGAACCTTTACAATCTTTACAACCCGATTCCGGAGTTGCTTTCTCTTCTGGTCCAGTATGCGCATAGGCTGCACTTGCAAAGCGCCTTCTTGTTCCACGTGAATCACATTCCAATCAATCACATGATTAGCATTAGGTATATAATTCTTGAGCAATGATACATGAAATACATTATGAATAGTCATGGATGCAGGTAATGCAAGAATATAAGCTATTGGTCCGATCCTTTCTAGGATTTCAAACGGTCCACAAAATATGGCTGCCAACTTGGAACAACTTCCTAGATTCAGGGAACTTCTGTTGGATTTCACCTTTAGGAAAACATGATCACCCACTTTACACTCTCTTTGGTTTCTGCCTTTGTCTGCATAGCTTTTATGTCTATCTTGGGAAGCCTTCAAATTTTGTTTAATCTTCAGCATTTTCTCTTCCATTTCCTTCAGCAACTCTGGCGCAACCACTTCCCTATCAGCTGGGTTGTCCCATCTTACTGGGGTGTTTCACTTTCTGCCATAAAGTGCTTCGAACGGTCTCATCTTCAGTGATGCTTGCTACCCATTGTTGTAGGCAAATTCTACCAAGTGTAGCTAATATTCCCATTTAGATGGTTTTTCCATCACATACGTCCTTAGCATATCTTTTATCACTTGGTTTACTCTTTCTTTTTGTCCTTCTTACTCAGGATGATAGGTTGTGCTAAAGTTCAGGTTCGTTCTAAATCCCTTGAATAATCCTCTCCAGAACTTTGAGGTAAACTTTGGGTCTCTGTCAGACACAATTGTCTTGGGAATACTGTGCAATCGTGCTACTTCCCTCATATAGATATCAGCAATGTTAGTTTCCCTATGAGTAGTCTTCAATGGAATAAAATGGGCGGCCTTAGTAAGCATGTCCACTACTACCATGATTGCATCATGTTGCTTGCTTGTTCTGGGCAATCCTATGATGAAATTCATTGTTAAAACTTCCCATTTCTACTCAGGAATGGGTAATGGCTGTAGAAAACGTGTTGGGTATCTATGCTCAGCCTTTACCTTTTGACATTCCAAACACTTGGCAATAAAATCAGCCACTTCTTTCTTCATGCCTGGCCAATAATATTGCCTTTTGACTGCTGAAATTTTTTTCTGATATCCCAGGTGTACCGCATAAGGTGCATTTTGCATTTGTTTTAAAATCGCACTCCTCAATTCAGAAGAATTGGTACATAAACTATATTTCTATATAAGAGGATTCCATCAATTCTCAATTCATAATCCTCAACTTTCTGTTTCATTTTACCTTGCTACAATTTTGTTACCAATTCCATGTACTGCAAATCTGATTTTGCAACCTCCACAATTTTGTCTTTCAAATCTGATTGGCACATTCTAATGGCTGTAGCATGCAACTCATGCACTCTTCTGCTGAGTGCATCAACCACTTTGTTCTCTTTCCCCTTGATATGCTTTATATCAAAGTCATATTCACTGAGAAACTATAACCATCTTCTTTGCCTGGAATTTAGAGTTAGTTGATCAAATAATTATTTCAGACCATTATCGTCTATCCTAAGCTCAAACCTCTTTCCCATAAGGTAGTGCCTCCACTTCTTCAAAGCATGCACTATGGATGCCAACTCCAAATCGCGAGTGGCATAGAGATTTTCATGCTCCTTCAACTTCCTTGATTTATAACATACATCAAACCCATTTTGATTTAGGAATCCACCCATTCCTTCTCTACATGCATATGTGCATACAATGAAGTATTCATTTGGATCTGCAATCCTTAGAATTGGAGCATTGGTTAACAACTGCTTCAATTGTTGGAAGCTTCTTTCACATTCTTTTTTCCATTGAAATTTCTTCCCCTTCCTTTGCAAGGAAGTGATGGGGTGAGCTATTCTCTAAAACCCTACAATGAACCTTCTATAGTAGCCATATAGACCCATAAAGGATATGACTTCTGTCACATTATTTGGCACTGACCATTCTCTAATGGCTTCTATATTCTCAGGATCCACTACTATCCCATCCTTTGAAATGATATGCCCCAAGTAGTGAATTTTGTTTTGATAAATGAGCACTTGCTCAATTTGGCATACAGCTGATGCTCCGTTAGAACTTGCAACACCATCCTCAAATGATGATCATGTTCTTCTTCCAACTTGGAATATACAAGGATGTCATCCAAAAAGACAATGACAAACTTGTCTAAATATTCTCGGAAAACACCATTCATTAAGCACATGAAAATAGCTGGTGCATTTGACAACCCAAATGGAACCACTGTGAACTCATAATGACCATACCTTGTTCTGAAGGCAGTCTTGCTGATGTCTTCCTCTTTAATCCTTACCTAATGGTACCCTAACCTGAGATCTATCTTTGAAAATATTCTAGCGTCCTTCAACTGATCGAAGAGATCATCAATCTTTGGCAAAAGATACTTGTTCTTTATAGTCACTTTATTCAACTATATGAAATCAATGCACAATCTTAATGTCCCATCTTTCTTCTTTATAAACAAGACTGGGGCACCCCAACGTGACACATTTGGGCATATATACCCCTTCTTTAGAATCTCTTCAAGTTGCATTTGCAGTTCCTTTAGCTCTGGTGTGCTAATTCTATAGGGAGTCTTTGACACTGGAGATTCTCCAGGAATTACATTTATAGAGAAATCAATATGTCTCTTTGGGGGTAGTCCTGGTACCTCCTTGAACTCATATTCAAAATCTTTCAGGACTGCATGATCCTCCAGATTTGGCACCTTATCCTTAGATGCTTCCTCCATATGGGATGCAAATATTTGACAACCCCTCCTGTAACACTTCTTCAGCTGCATTGCTAAGATTTCTCTGACAGCAACTGCCCTGGGAATTCCTTGGACTGCTCTCTGATTTCCTTCCTCATCCAAGCAAGTGAATGACTTGTTATGGAAGTCTAAAATGGAATGGTGTTGGTCCAACCAATCCATACCAATTAGGCAATCATATGATCCCAAAAGAAACATGTTCAAATCTTCCTTGGTACTCAGTCCATTCATGCCCACTGGACATGATTTAACCAACTCAACAACTTTCCTCTTGGCTCCTATAGCTAGCTATACTAGCCAATATTTCTCATTCTTGCTTCTTGGCAAACATAATATTTCCACAACTTTAGGATCTATGTAACTATGACTAGCTCCTGAGTCTGTTAAAATAGTAAAGGCATGGTTATTGATCATACTTTCAACTTCAATCATGTGTGATTGAAACTCAGCTTTCTTGTTGTCCAGGGATGCATAGATTCTTTGTACTCTTCTACCCATGTCCTCCACTATTTCAGCTTGTTGAACATTATGAACAACTCTCACCTTGTCCTTTCTATGAGGACAATCTCTATACCTATGATATCCTTTTCAACCCCAACATTCCATAGGTTTCGGCCTTGGCCTTTTCCCACCTACTTTAGCCATCCTGGGCTCTCTCAAAATTGGTTGTTCTTGAGGGATATTCCTGAAAAATGGTGGTTTGTTTCCCTTTTGCCTCTGATCCCTCTTAAACTTCTTCTTGTCTTCCCAAGATTTTTGGAAAGTAGGCTTTTCTTTTTGTTGATCAAATAATCATTTTTCTCTCCTTATAGTTTCTTCCATAGTTTTAGGATCATCATACTGGATCTTGTCACTGATGGAAGATGAAAGCCCACTCAGATACCTTTGAATCTTAATTGTCTCATCCTTGATGAAGGGGACATACTTCAAAAACTCCAATAATCTTCTTTCATACTCATCAATGGACATACTTCCCAGCTTGAGTTCCAAGAACTCTTTCATTTTCTTGTCATAATACCTCTTAGTTAAGTACTTCTTTTCAAAATGTCTCTTGAATTCCCTACATGTAACATTCTTCTCTCTGACGTCTTGTACTTTCACAAGTTGATCCCACCATATGGATGCCTTTCCTTTAAGTTGGTAGATGTCAATTCTTCCCTCTACATGAGAATAATAGTTATGCATTTGGAAATATTTCCTCATGCCCAGCAGCCATGCCTCAACATCTTCATCTTTCTTGTGCTCTCCATCAAACGTAGGAGGCTTGATTTTATTCATTTCACCCTTGAGTTCATCCACTTCAGATCTCCTATGCTTTCTAGAAGGAGATGGACTTGAATTGTTGTGCGGCCTCCTTTTGGAATGCCTTCGGGAGTGCTGGCAATGTCTGCTACCACTTCTTCCTCTTCTTTCCTCATCAAGGGTCCCATGATTCTCTGATTTGCTGAAGCCACTCTCCTTATCCAATTTCTTTTCGATTCTTTCCAAGCTTTGCATCAGCTTCATATTGAAGTCTCCTTGTTGCTCATTGTCTCTCATAAGAATTTTTTTATATTCCTGGTCCATTTGGACATCTTTTTGCAAATTCTTAATGATTTTCATCATGTTCACTTTCTTATCTATTTCTTCTCCATGCCCATTGGAATTTGTTCCTTCAATTCCCAAATGGACATCCATTCCTCTAACTTGATCCTCTGAAGTGTAAGCATCATGTGCCTCCTCCATTTCTCTGTACTATGCAACAACTCGGTTCGGCTCTTTCAATTGTTAACTCTACAAAAATGTGCAATCAACCAAATTTTTGGTAGGCTATCAGTCTTTAATAATTTTCCATAGGAACTTAAATAATCTAATTCAACAGAAAAAATATCAGACTCCATTATCGGTGGCTCTGCGTCGATCAAGAATACCCACGATTCTATCTCTAAACCTCGTTATGTTCTGCAACAATTCACCATTCGATGCTAGCCCCTTCTTCTTCAGCCCTTGGTTCGCATGTGACCACGACTGTGACCCAGTGATAACAATTTGGGTGCTTATCCGAAGTGTTGAAACTTCAGGCTCCAGAGCTTCAGAGGTTTCCCTTTTCCACACATCACAACATCACATAACAACAAACTACAGAACGCGTGAAGAATGGTGGATCTACGGTCCACATTCCTTGCTCCGATCTATGGTGGATAGGAGCTTTGGAATTCGGGCTTCGGCGGTATCCAAGTCACTCCCCAACAAATCTATCGGAGTGCCAAATTGGAAAACTCGTGAACTAGGGTGGATCAATGGTCCACGATGACTCTGGTGCTTCGGCATTTAGGAGTTCTCAACCCACGCGACCCCACTTTTCCTCGAAGTGGCTATCCTCTGTAGGTTATTAACTCACTAACATGTGGCACACATCCCATGTGTCTACATCATCCTTGGTGACGTCAGCACGGCCACATCACTTCGGGACTTCGGGAATTCAGAATATTTTACCTTAGCATTCCTCAAATCTCCTGAACTCTGAATTTCTGATCTACTTTACCTTTCGAGGTCCACATGGTACAACTGTCAACAATTAAGTTGGTGTCACATGGACCCACATGTCAGATTTATTTTGGTCTAATAGGGTCGTCAAAGTTCCATTCTGACTGACATGTGGTAGGACTAAGGAAGTCTGCGTCACCCTGGGTGACGTCATCATGTCGTGTCACTTCAGGACTTTGGGATTCGGGACTTCGGAAGGATTCACCTTAACACACCTAGTTTCTCCTGAAGTGTCGAGCTCCTAAATATGTTGATCTGTAGTCACAGCTTACCCCTTTCTCTTGGCTTGATCTATGGCTCTGATCTAACTTCGGCCAATCCAGCAGTCCAACACTTCTTCCCAGATCTAGGTGTAGATCCTCTCCGGAACTTCGGAACTTCGAGCTTCGACCTCTTTTCTTATAACACATAAATTTTCCGAAGTCGCGAAGTTCGAAGGACTTAGGGGTTTAACTTTTATACACCTTCTCTAGATCTGAAAATTGTGAAGGGTCTTCCTTCTCCCGAACAGATCCTACGTCCCAATTTCAACCTCACAACTCAACACAATGGTTGTTGCAACTCCTTTATCTGTTTCCATTCCATAAACCGTTATACCTCCTAAGCTTCATAACATGGCCAAGGTATTCTCTTGGCACCCAGGGACATTCTGAACCTCGAGTTTTGTCCCTTTCGACAAAAATTCACTCTGAAATCTTGTCTCGTTAACCACTAACATGGCCCATCCAGGCTCAATGTCGAAACCATGGCTCTGATACCAATTTGTGACGTCCCCAGCCATCAACCTCTATCGAGTAACGCTACCGAAACAACCTTATCTTTACTTGCTAGCTATGATACCAATTTGTAACCTTCTTGGCCTTAAACCGATAGTCCAAGCAACATTACCTTGGAAACTAACATGCTCGAGCATACACACACAAACACACACACTGATCCGGCAGGATCTTTTAAATGATTATGGTTGAGTTTTAAACTTGCATGAATAATTTAACCATTTGAGAATTTAATGAAAGAATGAGGAAAGAAGAGGATTATATCAGTCAAATACACATATGAAGATCTGAAAATAATAATGAACAGCAAACCATAAGAACGCAGGTTGATAACGGAGTTCGGCACAATATTTGCCTATGTCTCCGGGCTTTTTTCCTTGTGGGGGAGGCTTCTTTATTTCTTCTCAAGTGCTAAAAATTACATCTCAGCAATGCCAAAAGGCTACAAGACTGATCTGGTCTTGTTCTCCTAGATCTATAGAACCCAATGAAAGAAACGGCATGCAAAATTGATGCTCCAAGCTCCCAGAAACGATCCGACAGCGTTTCCACCTCAAAGGCTTCCCTGCAACAAATTGAATTTGGCTTGGTATTCCTCCAGGATAAATCTGCTCTGAATGACTGTCCCTTGGCCTCAAACAGGCCTGGTTTATATAGCAAAGGAATTGGTTTCACATCCCCAACTTCCTCCAAGAATCTGGCCTCCAAAAATGCCCAATATCCCCCAAAAATGGAAGAAATCTGCTAATAATAGCTATATTTAATTAAAAATAACCAAATTCTTTGTTAAAAACCCACTTTTACAATGTATTGGGCTGCAGCCCCCTAATTCCGAGCGCGCCCCTATCGACATGGTCGTATGGTGCACGTGTGGCCGAGCGCTCATAGCGCTAGCCCCTGCATGTCGGCCCCCGGCTCCCGGTTCCTTGGCGAATATAGAGGCCATATGGCCATGGGATAACGGTAACCAAACCCCCGCTACATTTGCTCCCGGTCACGTGGCTGTTGTGCATGTAACCCTGCGCGTGGATGGTAGAGTCCCGGGTCATATGGAGCTCGACCGGGATCCGTGGGCTTAACCGTTTAACAACCCGCCAAAAATTTTGTCGCGCTCCTGGTTATGCGAAGTGGTCGTATGTTCATGCCGAGGGCTGGGGCTACGCCCCGACCCTTTTTTTTCGCCCGTTGAAACTTTACCACAATTCAAATGTAATATAATCCATTGCCATAACAAGTTCCCCCCGTGGCTATGTTGGCTAGCCCGAATATGTGAGTCCTTTCACTATCCGGAGGTCACGCGTTCGAATTCGGCCCGACCCAACAATTTTTAACATATAAACCAACCAATAATGGGGTGCCACGTGGAAGCCCTTGACTAGGCCACGTGGCACCCTTAAAAACCAATCGGAACGTGCCACGTGTCGGCCTATCATTGGCCCACGTGTGTGCCACATCAGCCCGCCGTACGCCACTTGTCAATCTGCCATGCTGCCACGTTTCCCGGCCGTACAACCTAGTCACTTACCGCGTCAGCTGCCACGTCATCATGCTGACATCATCCTGCCACGTGTCACCCTGTGAGTGGTGACACGTGTCACCTCCGTACAGGTCCAAACGTACGCCGAAAAGGTCAAATCAGCATGACACGTGTCGCGTCCTGGTGATGCCATGTGTCCTCCGTACGGATCTGCCACGTGTCGCCTTCTGGAGCTGCCATGTCATCTGTACGGACAGGCCACATTAGCTGTACGGACGTGCCACGTGGACTGTACGGACTATACAGTCATCCCCTTTTTTTGCATGTTTGTCTTTTCGGACAGAACGCGATATCTTCTCCATACGGACTCCGTTTGACGAAGTAAATATACCACCGGAATCAGGAAGACGAGACGGACGCAATGGCACAGGTTTCGTCGCATTCTGAGCACTTTCAGTTTTGAGCATTTTTCAAGCCCTATCAGGCTTCTGGATCTGTTTTCAGATCACACCTCCCCACAAAAAGACCTTTTGGTCCCCAAAAGGTTACTGACCAATTAACAAGCTCGGGATAGGCCACCCGGCTTGTCCTTTGTCTCTGAACTCTGTCCTGTGCACCTGTCTCATCAAGATCAGCTGTAATACAATAATGACCACTGAAAGTACATTGTT
>JZKD02S0172472.1:173783-183886 GCA_000966675.3 Picea glauca | reverse complement strand
CCATTTCCCAAATCTCCCTTCAGTTTTTTCTACAAGCATTTGGATCTAGTATGGCCTTAGGAAGTTGTTCTCGTTACATAGAGTTGTGTCCTCCTCCGTTTGGTTAATCTTCCAAACATATGGAGAGTTTGTGGGGCCTCCTACACCACAGACTTATGTCAATAACATGATTCCTGAGTATTTTCATGTTTCGTGCTCTTGTCCAAGGGGAAGTCTTGCAACCTGAGTCGGTCATTCTATGATCAATCTCTTGACCTTCAATTTGTGATGCAAGCATTGGGATCTAGTATGGCCTTAGGAAGTGATCATATCTAGCCACAAGAATTAATGCCTCCTGAAGCTTCATATAATATTGTACATCTTCCGATGATGTTGAGATGTAAATCCATTGTGTATTAATCATGGCTACACTTTATATTGGCATACACATTGGTCAGGTAGCCATGATTACTATATATGACATGGATCTACAATGTACTTTATTGGAATCCATGCTTAGTTTTTCCTGAGCATGGATATGCCCACCTCGGTGATTATTATTTGATTGCGGATTATGCGCTCATGGATACTCGCTTGAGTTGAATCGAATCTAGTGCCTTCCCACTTTATTAAATATGTTTTAATGTATTTTAGCCATTATTTTCTCTTCTGACCCCACACATTATGGGGCATCTGTTATAACTCAAAATCCCACTACTATGCATTTTTTATGTTGGCCTACTCATTCACACATATGCCAAACCTTTTTGTTGGAGTTCCTCGCAAAAAAAAAAAAATTGTATGGTGTATGAACCCTGATACATATGTAGAGTGTGTACATATGCTAGCTACATACCTAAAATCCTGCGTACATACGCTAACTGCATACCTGAAAGACTGTGTGTACTCCAAAAAATTGCAAAAACATATAAATTTCGCACTTTCCGACGAAGTTTATGGGCTATTTTAGTTTGCACAACCATTTTACCTCTTGTAGCCCTTTTGAAAACTGAATAACCATCATTTCTCCATATTAAAAGGGCCCTAGGGGGGTCATTTGGATATATGAAAGAAGAGGCAAGTGAACTCTGCCAAAATTTCTCCCTTGTATCCAAGCCTTTTTGCATCATGCTCTGAGTTTCATCCTCAACATTCCATTCCATCCATCCTCCTTATACAATCCATCCCTTTCCTCTATATTGGCATGTTGGTTGTGAGGATAGGATATTGGGAATAATGTACTTGGATTCAAAGTAGAGGAACCCGGGCGAGGTTCGTGGAGTGGCACCAGCAAGATTCAAGTTGTAACTTTTAATTTTTTTATTAATAAAAGAGAAACTTCTTGTCCCAGATATTTATTTCTTTATGTTCACATTTATAAATGATTTTCATGAACATATATACTTTTATGTGATCTTTATATTTATGCATATGTATTCATAGTTTGTTCTGTAAAGTTCTTTCAGGTCGGCTTTGGGAGGAGGCCTGCAATCTTGGAACAGATGGCAACAGGAAGGGATCGACAACAACCAGAAGGATTTAAGGTACACATTTCGATATTCTCTCTCTTCCCTTAATTATCATTAGGTCTTGTTGGATTTGGGTAGAATATAAGATTTTCAGTCTTTTAAGGTGTCAAGGCTCTGCCTAGTCACTAGACCTGGATTAGGGGGATTTTTCCCCATAGAAGTAGGGGTGTTGATTTATGTTTATTAAGAACACTCTTTAATGGTACCATCTTCCCCTTGTTATATTCCTTTTTTAAGGGGCTTCTAAGAGCATCTACATAACTGATTGGTTGTTTGTCAGTCTTCTGTTTTGCAGAGGTTGAATCTTGATCATATCCCAGTTAAGTCTTATCGTTTGGTGATCTTTGATTATTAAGAATGTCATTCAAGATTTTTGAATTGTTCTCAAATCTTGATTGGTTGTTTCCTTTCTCAAGTTCCCTATTTAGTTGAACAATTCTTGTCTCTGGATTCTTACAATCTTGTTGTTTTTTGTTGAGTTGTTTAATAAATACTTTCTTGTTTCTCTTGGCTTCTCAAAGTTGATTCTTTAGATAAATGATGATTTGCTCTAATTCTTTGATGGTTTTTTAAACTTCTTTTTCTATTAATTGTTGTGATTTTTCAAATTCTAGCAGTTGTCCCCTTAGTAACTTGTTTTTTTATTTTTATACTTCCTAATTTCATCCAAAGCACTGATTAGTTCTGATTTTAGGTCTAATTCTCCTTCATCCTCAGATTTTTCTTCAATCTCAAAAGTATTTTCAGAAATATTATCTTAGGTTTTTATACCCATAAATAGATGTCTTGACTCTTCATCTTCACTTTCTTCAGATGAACTCTTGTCCTCTTTGGTGTAAAAGGTCTTCTTCTTTTTGTTTTTGGTTTTGTTCTTTTTATGTTCTTTCTGATTGTAATCTTCTTCTTCTTCATCATTATCTTCTTGTTTGGGATAGGGACATTTGTTAGCGAAGTGTCCAATTTTTCCACAGTTGAAGCATTTGAAAGGTAACTTCCCTTTGTATTTTCCAGACCCTTTCTTGAGTTTTCTTATAAAGTTGGCCTCTTATTCATCYRATATATCTTAGTGATTTTAATTTGGCACATGCTTATGGTTCCTWTTTTTTCTTTTGATGCTTTGAAGGTTGATTCCCTTTTTGATGAATTYTCTTTCCCRKWTCTCATTTCATATSYTATAAGAATCCCATGAAGTTCATCCATTGTAAGGTTGTCAAGCTATTATTGATMTTCCAAGGTAGATACCTTGGCATCATATCTCATTGGTAATGATATCATCACCTTTTGGACAATAATATTGTATGCTATCTCTTCTCCCAATGCTCTGATTGAATTGACTATTTCATCTACTCTTTGAAAATATTATGCAATGTTTTCTTCCTCTTTCATCTTCAGACTCTCAAACTGCCCTCTGTTTGTTTGAAGTTTAGATTTCTTGACCTTTCCATATCCTTCATAGATGACCTTCATTTTATCCCAAATTTCCTTTGTTGATTTAGATTGCATCACTTTTACAAATATAGAATTCGCTAATCCTCCAATAATAGCATTAATAGCTCTTGAATTGTCATTATAGATCTTATTTGAATTAGTATCAGTAGGTGGAGTAGATGGAGCAGTGTAACCATTTTCGATATATTTCCAGACATCACATCCAAGGACCATCAGATAGATTTTCATTCTTATAGTCCAGAAAGAATAATCATTTCCTCTAAACAGTGGTGCTCTGTTGGAGGACATTCCTTATTTTTGATCCATTTGATATCTTAAGAATCTACCTTCCAGTGGTTAAAATATGGTTCAGGCACTTGCTCTGATACCAATTGTTGAACATTTGGCCAATACTGAGAGGGGGGGTTGAATCGGTTTTGATTCTTTTTAAATATTTTTAATAATAATTAATTATTAAACTTATTAATCACAACAATTTATCAACAAGAATGTATTGAATACAAAAATTTAAATATAACAATAATAAGTACAAGTTACAATCGTGTGAGAGACAACAATCTCTCTTCTTCTGAGCACCAATGATACGAATTTTATGAGCAGAATGAAATGAACACAGATTATTATTAAAATATGCTTAACACAAAATAACAGATATACAGTAAAACAGGTTTCTATTCAATAAGGAAATAACTTGAAACTGTAAAATGCAGCGGAAAAGAAGCTTGCTAGAATGGTGGTGTCTTATCTATGAGAAGAGATGTGACAGTTGCGCTCATTCACAAGAAGATGAGTACAATGAGGCTCTGAAGGCATTTTAAAAATAAACAGGAATGCCAAAAACCCTAGACATAAAAAACCTAACCCTAGGAGATGAAACGCCAAAAGTCATGTGGGCCCCATTGGGGTAAGTTAGTACATCAACTTCCCGGGGTCATAACTTTTGCATACGATCTCTGTTTTAGGCACATGATAGACCGTTGGAAAGGTATATCCAAGGAATACAAATGTTTCCATAAGAATCTAATCCCATCTACAATACAACATTGGTGAGCCCTAAAAACGTTGTTTAGGGCCTCAAAATGGCCCCACAAGTCAGGGACCCAAAAACTAGGAAAAATATCCCAAACTGGAAAACTGCCAAAATGAGCCAGTTGGAATAGGTGGGATTCCACCGACATCCATATGGATCAATCCTCCCCCCTTAGGAAGCAATGGTCTCCATTGCATTGAGTACCCCCATCATATGAGGAAATTTCTGCTGAATTTGGCCCCGGGTGAGCCACTTTCCTTGGTTTAGGAGTTGCCCTGCTTTGACAACTCGATAATGTTGGATCCTTTGTTGATGAGTGCGGTTGACCTGTGTGTCCACAATATGATCACTGGATGCATGTTTTATGCATTCGGGTTTGATCTCTGTTGGTGTCAATTGTTATGCTACCTTTGAGGTGTCCAATAATGGTGAGAAATAAGGCTGAAGGAGATCCACGTTGAACACTGGGTGCAGGCCAAGGAAAGGAGGAATGTTGAGCTCAAAATAATTATCACCCATAGCCTTGGTGATAGTGTACAACCCATAATGGAGTGGGTGAAGCTTTTGATGGGGCCTTATATGGCGTTCTTTCTACAAGTGCAACCAAACTTTGTCTCCCACCTAAAACTTATGTGGCACTCGGTGTTGATCATGGCACTGCTTGTACTTGGCATTGGAGTTCTATAGGATATATTGAACCTGTTGGTAGATGCGATGGATCCTCTCAATGAACCATATGGCTTTGTCATCTTCAGTTGGAGTGGTAGATGATTCGGCCAAGGTGATCACAAGGGGTAGTGCAACATCTATGTGAGCCAATGGTTGGAATCCCAACCCCACTTGAAAGGGGTTGTGGTCGGTTAAGCTATGCAGGGATCGGTTGTAGCTATTTTGAACATAGGGAAGACTCTCATCCCATGTGTGGGGGTGCTTGGAATTGTTCATGCGCAGGATATGCATCATCATTCGATTTACGAACTTGGTTTGGCCATCTGTCTAGGGGTGGAAGGCCATGGATTTGGTGAGCTTGGTGTCCAGCAGTGACCATAGGCATCGACCAGAATGTGATAATAAGACGACTATCCCGATTTGAGACAAAATTTTGTGGGATTCCAAAATGTACCCAGACTCGTTCAAGGAAGAGCTTGGCAGTGGCCTCTGTTGTGATGCTCTTCTTGCAGGCAGCCAGAATCACCATATAAGAAAAGTGATCAACAACCACAAAACCACAGTCGTTTCGCCTCTTGGTGGATGGGAGGCCCGAAATCTAATCCATTGATATGGACTCCCATGGCCTATCAGGAGTAGGAAGAGGGGTGTACAAGCCCTATTTCTTAGTGGTTGGTTTGGTAATAGCACAGGTAGTGCAGGACCTAATATACTTGCTGACATCCTTTCAAAGTTTCATCCAGTATAAATGTTTCTACAACATTGCCACTATATTTTCGATGCCGAAGTGTCTTGCCACCCGATTGTAGTGGGCTTCCCATATAATCTTTTCTTGCTCGCTTGCTTGATGGAATGCATATATGGCCCAGACAGCATAACAACCCATCCTGAAGATGGAAATTAGCAACAACTGCATTTGCACCCAACATTTGGTAGGTGGTGGTGAAGTACAAGTTTGTCTCATAGAGTTGGGGCCATCCATAGGTCTCATGGTTGCAAGAGTCTAGCACCGTGGTGAGTTTAGCGACTAGCGGTCTGCTGAGGAAATCAGCGACTCAGTTGGTACTTCATGTTTTATACTTGATGTTGAGGTGGAATTCCTAAAATTATGTGGACCACTTATGATGGCGGTCATCCTACGATTTTCCTTGTGTCTGCATGAACTACAATGGCTTGTGATCAGTGTGGATCATTGTCTCCTTCCCAAGAATGTAATGTCTCCAATGGCAACAGTCTTGCACAATGGAGTACATTTATTTTTCATAAGTAGGGTACTGATGGATAACATTTGATAGTGTCTCACTATGATAGGCCACGGGATGGTCGTGCTAAGTGATAAAAATGCCCACAACATAGTCTAAAGAATTTGTCTCGATCTCAAAGGGATGTTGCAGGTCCAGTAATGAAAGTATTGGGGATGAGCACAAGCACTGCTTCAAATCATCGAATTCTTGTATTTGGGACTGGCCCCACACAAATTTCACCCTACCACCACCCCTCGTTACTTGGTTGAGGGCCCATGAAATATGGGAGAATACCAACAAGAACCTGCAGTAGAAATTGGCAAGGCCCAAGAAGATTTGAACCTCAATGAATGTTGTTGGGATTGGCCAGTCACAGATGACCTAGATCTTGGCTAGATCCACATGTATGCCATGTTGATCAATGATGTATCCTAGTTAATGGACCTTGTCCATGTCGAAGGTGCATTTTTCCAAGTTTTCATATAGCTTGAGTTGTCACAGGGTGTGCAGAACTTGTCGAATATGCTACAAATGTTCCACCCATGTCTTTTTGTAGATGAGGATGTCATCCAGATACACCACTACAAAAGTATTGGTAAATGGTCACAGGATATCGTCCATCAACCTTATGAAAGTGGTTGGAGCATCTGTCAAACCAAAGGGCATGAACAACCATTCAAAAATACCTTCCTTTGACTTGAAGGCGGTCTTCCATACATCTGTTTGTTCTATTGGGACCTAGTGGTAGCCAGACTTCAGATCAATATTACTAAAGCATTTGGCCCCCGTGAGCTAATCAAGGAGGTCGTCGATTCAAGGAATCAAGTACTGGTTTTTTACTGTGATTTTATTCAGGGCTCGGTAATCAATGCAGAGTTGTCAGGTTCCATCTTTCTTCTGTACCAGCACGATTGGGCTCCCACAAGGCTATGAGTTAGGCTGGATGTGCCCCTTTGTGGATAATTTCTTGGATCTTCTTCTTGATCTCCTCATTTTCTAGCAGAGAGCAGTGGTAGACTGGCCCATTGGGCAGCGGTGCGTCGAGGGTCATATCGATGGGATGCTTGACCTGACAGTGTAGAGTTACACCAGTAGGTGACGAGAAGATATCCGAGTATTCTTCCATGACCTTATCCACTTTCTTTTTTTGTGTGGAGAGGTCGACCGTGGAGGCTCTGGATGTGGTTATCATCTTTCGCTCATTATGAGAGCGAATCACGAGGAAGAAAAACTTCCCCATCTGAGAGATGACCTTCATGCATTGCTTGGTAGAGATCAAGGAAATAGCACTAGGTGGGACTGCCTCAGGTATCCTATACAATTTATTTTTCAAAGTAATAATAACATTGTGAGGCCTAGACTCATATACAGCATGACGTTTCCATAAATATCGTTGGCCCAAAAGAACATTACAAAATTCGAGAGGAGCAACATCAAACAATACCTCATCTTTGAAGGGCTTGATGTTGTATGACAGGCGACATTGTTGGCTGACGTGGATATCGCTTCCTTGGAAGAGCCATCCAATGGTGTAGGGTTGTGGGTGTGGTGTTGTCGACAGCCTCTTGACAAACTCTACTGAGATGAGGTTCTTCTAGCTACTGCTATCAACGATGAAGTGCAGCGGGGTACCCTTCACCCACATCTGTGAATGAAAAAGGTGCTCACCTTCCTCTGCCTCGTCTGGTTCACCAGGCTAGAGCTTGGTGGTAGAAATGGTAGCACTAGGTTCTGCGTCAATGATCTGTCTCTCCCTTTTTGGTTCTGACTTAGATTCGAAACCCGCGACTGATTCAGAGGCTTTCACCTCAACCACCATCGACATCTTTAAGCGGAAATCGACACTATTATGCCAGGGGCTCTTATGGATGTCGCACCACTTCCCGATCTCTTTATTTGTATTTTCGATGTCCTTCTTTGATTTTGAATTGGACTGGTTATCCTGAGGTTGTCCATATTTTCTCTTTCCTTTGTTCTGTGAGTTGGGTCCGTCCTTTCCTTTCTTTTTCTATGAGGGGTTCCCAAGCCCAAATTTTTCGCATCTTTTGTTTAAGGTTCTGCTCAATTTTGACGACATATCGATAGGCTGCGCCCAAGGACAAGATGCCCAGAAAATCCATTTTAGCC
The DNA here is from genome assembly GCA_000966675.3 of Picea glauca. Lineage (NCBI taxonomy): Eukaryota > Viridiplantae > Streptophyta > Pinopsida > Pinales > Pinaceae > Picea > Picea glauca. The sequence continues at coordinate 175,859 of JZKD02S0172472.1, read as the reverse complement.
TGGATGTATCTATGCAGACCATCATGATACTTGAGCACCTAATGTCGCTGATCAGAATCTGGACCAGGGGTCTAAAAGTTGCTCAATTTTCAAAGTGCTCAGAATGCAACGAAAATGGTGCCATTGCATCCGTCTCGTTCTCCTGATTCCGGCGGTATATTTATTTTCGCAAACGGAGTCCGTATGGAGAAGTTATCGTGATCTGTTCGCCAAGCTAAACAGGTAAAAAAATGATGCTGACTGGGTAGGTCGTACAGCTGACGTGGCAGAGGCCATACAGATGACGTAGGTGACCGTACGATGACATGGTAGCTGAGTTGGCAACGCTGACGTGGTGGTTTGTGATTGGTCGAATGTGGTCGAGTAATATGGTGACACGTGGCATATTTTTGGCAAGTTGAAAGGTGCCACGTGGCCCAATGAAGGGCTACCACGTGGCACCCCGGTACTGGATTTTGGTTTATTGGTTTTATTAAGAGATTTTGGAGGCCGCAGGGTTTGACCCCTGGACCTCCCCACCATACAAACATTTTAATCAAATCCGCCAACCATTAGACCATACGTTATTTCTTATAATGTATGTGTGTTGCTATATATTTAATTTGGCACTTTGTAAAATGTGGTGGGGGGTCGGGCCAGGGCTAAGCCCCAGCCCGAGGTTCTATTGCCCACACATATGACCATTTAATGGAGCCGATTTCATGCGGGGGATTTTAAATTGGAACCACGGTTATATCACTACCACATGTGACCGATTCAAATTTAAAACAGCGCGCGGGGGTGCTTTCAAATAGTCCATGGTTCTATCGTTTATTGCATATGACCCCAACCGTTGGCACGTGGGTCCATTTCACACCACATAACGGTGTATATATTATATGGCGCGGTTTTATTACCATTATATGCCATGGTTTTGTTGTATTAAATGTGACCACTATGTAAATGGCGCGGGGGGTGTTTTATAGCGATGGTTACATTGATTTGTTAAATGACCACGCGCCCAAATCAAATGCGCGGGAATTTGGTTTTAGTTTTCTGGCAAATGGATAACCACACACACCCGACACTTGTTTTATTTGTATTCACCTTTAAATGAGTAGCCCCAAAATTGCGCTGGGACGCGGCCATATGGCCCCCATGCGCCCAACACCTCCGTCCTCGGGGGCCTTAGTTGCGCTAACGGTGCGACAGATTGGCACCATTTTCAGAACGCACGTGGGTGCTGGGTTTAGTGACAGAAAATTCCCAAAGGCTAGGTTCATTCACCCACAGGTGCGATATGGCGAACCTGTAACAGCAGTTTGAAGGAGGAAAATGGCAGCAAGCATAACTTCTTCAATTTTTTAACCAAATCAGGTGTTGTAAAAGCCCAGCTAGGGGTTTTTGGATGTTCTGAGTCCATTGGTGATGTTTTCACAGGAATTTGGAGACTTCTAATGCAGTTTTTTAACCATTTAATCTTGAGGAAGCTCTAGGGAGCCTTAAATCCCTCATTGTTTGAGGCATTGCTCTGATGAGTGTAAGTTTTAAACCTGTGAAGTAAAGCAATGCATATATATTCTTAAGCAAGACAGAAATTAATCAATGGCTCATACACAGAATACACATAGATCTTTACCGGAAACCCTCAACCGGGAAAACCTTTCTTTTTCATTATATCGAATTTCACCATTCGCCATACAATATATACAATGTTTTTAGGTATTCCGTAGATACCAAAACCCTATTCCCTTAATCCGGGATTAATTTACAAATCAGCTAAAAATAGCAAAATCCGCTAAAAATAGCAAAAACCGCCCCAAAAAAAAATTTGGGGGCGCTGCCCCGGGCTACCGCCCGGTGCCGAATGCTGCGCGTACCCAGGGGGGGGCATACCTACCCCCCCCTGGGACCCCCCTAGGAAGCGCCCGGCGCAACGGCAGAGCCCTAGTTGGTACGGATCGCCAGACGCAGTTATCTAGCGCACCCACACACACACACATGCAAAGAATATAACACATACCCAACATTCTCCCACTTGTTGTTTTCTTTGCATCCAGGGGTCCAAGGGATTATATAGTCAACAATCCAGGGCAG
>JZKD02S0172472.1:123432-140945 GCA_000966675.3 Picea glauca | reverse complement strand
AACATTTCTTGCCACCTTAAATGCATTCTTCAATGATTTGGACTCCCAAAGGTGAACCTCATGTTGAATGTTATCCTTTAAAGTTCCTATGAATACATCAATCAAGTGCTCATCTAGAATATCTATTACCTTTATATTCAATCTTTGGAAGTTCTCAGTGTGCTCGGTAACTGAACCCTTTTGCTTAAGATTTATCAATTGGCTAAAGAAGGTATTTCTCCTTGTATCCTCTGTAGAAATTTCAATACAAATTAAGTATTTCCTAGATTCTCCTGATCTAACAATTATATGCCACTGTTAAATACATAATCGCTTCTACTAATATTCTTGCGGCAATTAAACCACGATCACAAAGTGAAATATCAAGAACAAATAACACAGAAGTTTTCCAGGGAAAGCATAAAGATAAAAACCCCACTATAATATATTATGTATATCATGGATCATGAAAAAATCTCATGAAAAACTCTAATTCGAGAGCTCTCAGTACAATACAATCATCTCACACTGTAATACAAAAATTGACAAATACATGTGCCAATATTTTGTCTCCAGACAGCCTGCCTCCTCTACGCAATCCCTGCAATTAGAATTGTCACAATTGAATTCAAATTGCCTAGTATACACATGCTCATGAGCATATCCACTGCATGTGTGATTGCATGAGTGCACTTCACTCAAATCACAACTGATAGCCAAACTGTCCCTTTCACCTGTTATCTCAACTAGGTCTCCACTGGATTTGACATGCATGTAGTTAACCGTGGTGAATCTTCAGTTGCATGTGAGTTCACTGATTGTGAATTAATTAATAATTAATTCACTGAACTCTCACTAGTGTAAGTTCAGTTACAACTAGTACAACTAGGCTTAACTCACTTAACTGAGTTAAACTACTTTACAACTCACATAACTACACTTATAATTTTTTCACAACTCCAACTCACTCAGTTATAAATGAGATAATAGATTAATATTTATCATCCAATTTATTTAAGGGAAAAGTAAATTAGACACATGTTTCTTGCTGACTTTTCAACACTCCCTCTCAACAAGAAATGGATTATCCTGCACCCCAATTCTGTCTCTATGGTATTCGAATTTTCTCTTGGTGAGCACCTTCATCAGAATGTCTACATCATGATCTTTCGTAGGAATGTACTGAAGCAACATGATCTTCTGCTGTGCACAATCTCTGAGATGATGATACCAGATATCTATATGCTTAGATCTATCATGAAAGGATTAATTGAGAGTTTAATGCAACTCTGATTATCACAATAAATCATTGTTGGATCTAAATGAGAACCAAACAAACCAACCAAGATATTTCCCATCCAGATAGCCTCACATGCAGCTTGACTCCCTGCCATGTATTATGCTTCCGTTGAACTGAGTGCCACAAATCTTTATTTCCTGTTGTAACAAGAAACAGTTGTAGATCTGATACTAAAGATCCCCCCTGATGTGATTTTTATGTCCATTGGGCTACCCGCCCAATCTGCATCCGTGAAGCCATGCAAATTTACCTCATCCGTCTGTCTATAGCATAATCCATACTCATATGTGCCCTTCAGATATCTTAGGACATGCTTACCCGCCTTCCCAAAAATTTTGGTAGGCTTAACCATCGCTTGACTTAGTCGGTTAACCACATAGAAAATGTTCGGTCTCGTGTTCACTAAATACATTAGAGAACCCACTAACTGTCGATAGACAGTAGCATCCACTACCTCTCCAGAAGTAGCATCATCTTTCCTCCAGTTTCCTAGAAGAGGAGTATCCATGGGTTTGCAACCTTCCATGTGAAACTTACCCAGTATCTCCCTTGCATACTTTCCTTGAGACACAAAAGGTTCACCATCTCACTGCCATATTTCCAATCCAAGGAAATAATGAAGGAGGCCCAAATCCTTCATCTCGAACTCCTTTGCAAGGTCATCCTTGCATGAGTGCATCAACTGCTCATCACCAGTCAGTATTAAATCATAAACATAAAGAACAATGATTAAAATATTACCCTCCACCACAATTTGGTATAGGTTTTCATCCACTTCACTTTTGGTGAAGCCCAATCCAGTGAAATAGATGTCTATCTGAGTGTACCAAGCACGAGGTGCTTGCTTCAGCCCATACAGTGCTCTCTTGATTCTGCACACATGCAACTCCCAGTCAAAGGTCTCAAAACCTTCTGGTTTTTCGATGTACACTTCTTCCTCAATGATCCCATTGAGAAACACAGTTTTTACATCCATCTGATGAATGCGCCATCCCATCTGCACTAAGAGTGAAAGGATGGATATTATGGAAGAGTACCTTGTGATAGGTGCAAAGGTCTCATCATAATCTATCCCCTCGATCTGTGAGAAGCCCCGGGCCACAAACCTAGCCTTGTATTTCTCCACACTCCCATCAGCAGCTTTCTTTACCTTGTAGATCCATCTTGAACCTACCACTGATTTGTCAACTGGTCTTGGGACAATTTCCCATGCACTGTTTTTTACAATGGAATCATACTCCTCTACCATAGCATCAACCCAAGTGGGATCCTGCACTACTTCCTGAAAGGAAGATGGTTCAGTCACAATACATTTTCTCATGAGATCCATGTATCTAGTAAATCGATCAAGAGACTGTCTCTGTCTACGCTGTGAAGTAGGGGCTCCTACATTCTGTGCAGCATCTAGTCTCAATCTGTCAGCTTCCGTGGTGCGCTTTCTACCATTTCTGATAGATGGCTCTACTTGAGTGGTTTCCTCCACTCCATGAACCTCCTCATGTGGTTGATCCACATCTTGAGACTCATCTTTGGAAACCAGCAGTTCCTCCTTTGTATGCAAGTCTAGCTCCCTCTCAAGCGACAACCACATGGCTTTCCCCTCATCGAATTTTATATCCCGTCACATAACAGTCATCTTACTGTTAGGAAAATACACACGATAATTATGGGGTGTTTCTGTGTACCCCACAAATATCTTAACTTCAGCAGTCAGTTCCATCTTCTTCCTGGCATCCTTGGTCACATGCACATAAACAGATGAGCCAAAAATCTTAAAATGAGAAACATCAGGTTTCTTACCAGTGAAAGCTTCTTCAGGTGTACTCATGCCAAGTACTCTATGAGGACAACGGTTCTACACATAAACCATAGTATTGCATGCTTCGGCCCACAAATGCATTGGTAGGCCCTGATCATGCAACATCACTCGTGTAGCACCCATGATCGTTCTATTCTTCCTCTTCGCGCCCCCATTTTGTTGTGGGTTATGAGGCGCTATGAGTTCTCTTTGAATTCCTTCTCTATTGTAGAAGTATTTGAATTCGTTAGATATGTATTCTCCACCATTATCGCTCCTCAGAGCTTTCACTTGCTTCCCCGACTCTTTCTCCACCAATGCTTTAAACTCATAGAAATTTGAGAATGTTTGATCCTTCTTCTGCATGAAAAAAAGACAGCATTTATGAGAAAAGTAATCAACAAAAATAACATAATACCTATGTTTTTCTATTGAAGCAATCGATAATGGTCCACATACATCCGTCTGAACTCTCTCTAGGATTACCGAGGCACAGTTCTCCTTTTCATGAAAGGTGGAATTTGTATACTTCCCTATGGTGCACCCCTTGCACTGATCTAACTGAGCAAGTGTTCCCATTGGAATTCTGGTAGATATTTATTGCATGATATTCAAGGCTCCATGATGAAGATGGCCCAATCACCTGTTCCATAATTCACCCTCGTCCCGTCTCACCAATTTTTCTTCCTTGCTCATCATGGCAGCGCAGCCATCTACTTCCAACATGTAGATATTCTTAACTCAAATCCCTATCTTATTGACTTGACCCATTGATTTATGTCGGAGGAATACTTTTCCACCGCTAAAAACAATGTCATAGCCTTTGTCCTCCAACATTGCGACTGAGACTAGGTTTTTCTTCAGACCTGGAACATGCATAACATTTTTCAATTGAAATGGTTTACCTGACTCCCTCTAAAAGGTAATGGTACCAATTCCAATCGCACTGTATCGTCCATCATCGCCCATCTCAATATGCATTCTGAGATCTTTCTCCTCCAAGTCACTGAAAGACTCTCTATCTCCCGTCATGTGGAAGGAAGCGCCACTATCGAAATACCACACTGATCCTGATGCACTTGATGCCATGCATGCGATCAAAGAGAAGTCAAGTTCAAATTGCGAGGCAAGGGCCTCACCAGTTGTAGCTCCAACAACCTTCTTGTTCTTCCTATTCTGCGGACAGTTAGTAGTAAGATGCCCATATTTGTGACAGTGAAAACACTTCACTTTGGACAAATCCAGATTCTTGACTTTAGACTCAGATTCTGAATGGAATTTCTTCCCCTTTCCTTTCCTTTCCTTAGCAACCAAAGCACAATCCTCTTCATCATCACGCTTTGATGAAGATCCATCTATGGTTTTCTTCCTGAACTCCTCCTACACTAGATTCGACCATAGCCTTTCTCAATCTGGCAATTTTTCCCTTCCATTAACAGCGTCTTGATAACTATGCCAACTCTTGGGAAGTCCTATGAGCACCAAGCTCACCAAATCATCATCAGCAACTGTTATTCCCACACTTCCAATCTCATCCCGACATTGGACAAACTTCGTGAGATATTTTGGAATGGAGTCACTCTTCTCCATCTTGATCTTCCTGATTTTATCTTTGAGTGCCAATTTCTTATGGTCGCTACTGTTTTGGAACAGATCCGTCAAAACCTTCCACATTGCATGTGGTGTGGTTTTCCCATAGAGACTTGAGACAATGCGGTCTCGTACTCCTTCCAACAAGATCCTCCTCACCTTTACCACTTTCTTTTTTCATGCATCAAGATTTACAGTGTCTGTCGCAGCCAGCTTAGGAACATCTCTATCAATGTATTCCTTCAAGCCATTGTCTTCGAGCACTACCTCCATTCTATCCTTCAGAGAAATGTAGTTAGAGCTGCCTTCGAGTGCATACTCTAACCTCAAGCCAATGAAATAAATTTCGATCTTAAATCAACTATAGCACCAAGAAAGTCCTTCTACAAATTCGAATCTTATCCAACCACAAACTCAACTACTGCAATCCCTCTTGCCCTGGGAGGTTCGCACCTGACCAGTTAGCAACCTGAGGGAAGTTCGCACCTCACCTGTGTATAGCCTGTGAAAATTTTGAGGAGGTTCGCACTGTAATTCACAGTGGGGTGAGGGAGGTTCGCACCTCTCCTTTGAGCAGCCTGTGAAAATCCTAAGGGAGTTTTGCACCTCTCCTTTGAGTAGGGTGACATCGCACCCTGCCAGAGATGAAACCTACAAAAATAACACAATTTTTGCACCTCACTTCCGTAGCTCCGTGGCTCTGATACCATGTAGAAATTTCAATACAAATTACGTATTTCCTGGATTCTCCTAATCTAACAATTATATGCCACTGTTAAATACAGAATCACTTCTACTAATATTCTTGTGGAAATTAAACCACGATCACAAAGTGAAATATCAAGAACACATAACACAGAATTTTTTCAGGGAAAGCATAAAGATAAAAACCCCACTATCATATATTATGTATATCATGGATCATGAAACAATCTCATACAAAACTCTAGTCCAAGAGCTCTCAGTACAATACAATTGTCTCACGCTGTCATACAAAAATTGACAAATACATGTGCCAATATTCTGTCTCCAGATAGCCTGCCTCCTCTACGCAATCCCTGCAATTAGAATTCTCACAATTGAATTTGAATTGCCTAGTTTGCACATGCTCATGAGCATATCTGATGCAGACGCAAACTATGTCTGCTCACAGGATCGTTCAATCACTTTCATGAGCCGAAGTGGCTCTTTCGACTCCCTCTAGAATCACTATGAAAAATCTGATCCACAGGTCCTTTTTGTTGTCCTCGGTGGCCTCGCACAAACGACCACTCCCTCTTCCCTGCAATAAGAAATGAAATTTCAGACTTCGGGTTTTCCTGGTTCCTGTTGTCTAAGGAAAAAATGGGATGGTTGGTAGGGTTGGCTTCATCACTGATTGTATAGGCCAGTTGGGCTTCCCTGTATAACCTCCTATGTTCTCCTCCAAACACTGGGATAGTAACATATGTGAGGTCCATATGAAAAGTTCCCCCCAGTCTCTTTATCCAAGATCTTGATAACAACATACCAAACTTGGGGGGGACGTCAGCCACTACAATATCCATGACCACACTTTTCATGGGTAATTGAAACAAGGTTACGACCAGGTCTTTGATAACTCCTAGACATTGAAATTTTCTAGAGTCAAAGGAATAGAGGTCATGATAGGCTCGGGTGACTTCTAGCCCTAACTCTTCCATGACATTTTTGGGCATAAGGTTGTAAGAAGCCCCCGAATCCATCAAGCAGTTGTGCAGTACCTTGTCATGTATGTTTAGGAAAGTGTAGAAGGGAGGGGATGAGTCATTCTTGTCTTCTACCATAGGACCTAAAATAACTGCAGGCTTTTCATCTTGCAAATTGATGGAGTCTATGGGAAGGCATGAGACCTCAGACTGTAAAATCTCAGAGAAGCATTTCTTGAACCCTTCATGTTTAATCAATTCAGTCAGTGGCACAAGGATTATGATCTTTTGAATTTCATGCTCGAAATTAAAAGAAGATGTAAGATTCGTGATTTCTCTTATTTCGGGAACATGACTCTGGACTATGGGAGAGAGGGGTCAGGGCTTCTTACCTCTGTAACTATATGCTACTTCATTAGCAGGTTTCTCTATTCTAGTGGACTGCTCAAGAACATCAGGTGCTACTGTCTTTTTCTTAGACCTCATATCATACCTGCCTTGGCTGCCACTAACCTTGTCTCCCTTGCTCAGTTCATTTAGCTGACTGTCCATGAGAGACTCCTCGTATGCTGATTGAGTGAGATGAGGAAAAGGAGGAGTGTCCCCGAAGCAATGGATTTCAGGATCAATCTCATCTATTTCCCCTTCTTCCCCCTCGGCCACAAAATTGTTTTGAAAAGGAGCCTGAATTTTCTGGTCTTCTCTGTCTCTTCCCCTCTCTCTTTGCACAGTCGGGGAAGTAATGTTGTTTGGCCTCCTAAAACCTCCTTTGTTTTTGGTGTTTTTAGGGCCCTTGTATGCTTGCCTCCCCTCCACTTTCATTCTCTCCATCTCTACAGACAGAGACTTCACCATCTTGGTCAGTTCATCCACTTGAGGGTGGGGCACCAATGGGCCAGAAGTTGAGGTTTTTGATCTTCCCTTTCTTCTGTCTACGTCGGCCTTCTTCCTTAGTCTATCAGCTGCTAAAAAATTGGATTCCACTTCTATGGTTGCATCTTGCATTTGAGCTAAGGAGGTGGCTCTTATTTCTCTCAATAAAAGACAGAAATCGGGGCCAAACGCACTAGCATAAGAAATCTTGGCCGAGGCTTCTGAGGGTTTTATTTCAACAGGAATTTTATTATACATCTTATTGAATCTTTTGGAGAAGTGAGAGACAAACTCTCCTTCCATATTCTTCAAAGACCCAAACTCTATCACGTAATACATGAAATCCTTCCTATCTCCCCACTGCCTTAGGAAAGCACTATCCAGGGCTTCGATCCCAGCAATAGATCTGGGGGCCAATCCTCTAAACCACTTCCTCACCTCACCATCTAGGCTCTGGGTGAAGACTCTCATCCAGGCATCTTCATTTTCAATGTTCAGGTTGTCTGCATAACTGTAGAAGGTAGCCAGGTTCTCTTCCGCTCTTCCGCAGTTATGTCTCCTTCCCCAGTGAACTTGGGCATATACTTCAAGTAATCTCCAGCAGGGAGAGGATTCATCAGATGGGGCAGGATTAAGGGAGCATAGCTGGCAGCAACTATGGCATCCATTCTATTTAGAGGGGGATTAGCGCCAACCATAGGAATATTAGGTGGAGGAGAATTTGGAGGAGAAGGAGTTCGCAAAGGAGCTGTTGGGAATGAGTCTCGAAGTGGAATGGGAAACAAAAGGGGATTTAAGGAGAAGGCTAACGGGCTTAAGTCGGTAGATGCTCCTCTTTGTGCAGGAGTGGTAACAGTAACAAGAGGAGGAGTGGTAAAGATAGGAGTGGGGAAATCCTTCGCGGTCCTGAGTCTACGCCAAAGTATAGCTTCAGAGGAGAGGGGAGTGACAAGGGTTTATCCCTCCAATCCCAGACCAGGAGGGGAAAAATCAACAGGAACACTCCCGAAATTCAAGAAATGGGAAACCTCTGAAGGAGGTCTGTTAAGAAACTGAGGAGGAGAAAATGGAGTTCCTACAGAAGGAGATGGCGGATTACCTGGTTCGGCGGTGGAAGCTTCTTCTTCAGAGGCCTTTCCTTTTCTGAGAACCACCTCCAGATCAGTTTCAGGTGCAGTTAGAGGCAGCTGTGGATGAGACCGCATGTGTCTACCTCTAAAAGCCACAATTAACATGGAAAGTTTGCCACAGTGGATTCGTCACAATGGATTCGCCACAATGGAGTCGCCAGGTGCAAAGTAGCAATCTTTAAAGGCTCTAATACCTGATGCACCTTCAGAATCAGAGGCTCATTGTCGTTCAATCCCAGGGAAAATTTTCAACTTCATCCCCAGCAACGGTTCCAGAAATGTTAGCGTCAGAAGTCACTCCTGGATTGCTTGTAGGAGCAGAGCCCAACGCCCATCATTTTTATGTCACGATAGATTTTAATGGGTGATCAAATAGGTAGAGACTCGGGAAGATATTTCTCTAACTCGAGAACCGAGTCTGGTATGTAAGGAACAAAGGAGGTCTTGATCTAACTTCAGTCAGTGAGTTGATTAAAAGATGAGCAAGTGGAAGACTTGGTAAGAAAAGTGAGAAAACTACCTCAGGCAACAGGCCTTTCAGCATTTTGTAGAAGAAAAACTTTGAATGCAAGATCCTCTTGGTTCAGGGCTTTGAGAAACTGAAAGGGGGACTTGACTGGATCCTCCAATTCCAAGTCATTCAGTGCTAAGAAAATCACAGGGACCAATTAGAAACAATGCAACTGTTACAATGATCCAACCTACATCATCCTATAACAATCACAACTCGACTGGATCCTCCAATTTCGAGCTGCTCTAATACAGTGTAAACAAAGACATGAAAGAAACTGACATTCATAAGGCAAGAAGTCTCAAGAGTCCATGCATAACCAGAATATAGTGCTTGATTAAAGTTTTACCACCGAGAGCCTTGCTCAACCATCGATGATTACAAAATACAAAGACTGAGTCTATATACTCAGAAGAATTCGCCTAACAGAGGCGTGTTCGGTCATCCAAAGCTTGGTGTCCCTTCAGCCAAATTCGAACGGATATTCTCCGCCAGACGCCACCTTAACTGTGCATGGCTCCTGCAAGGGGAGTAGCTGAGCCATTAAATGCTGAGTTGGCATGTGCAGACCTCTCTGGCTAGTCGAGGACTCGGCATGGCCTTCTTTGGAAAAATGGGTACACAGGACCCTCTCGGGCAGACAGCTTACCAGACCCTCCATACCCTACACTTAATGAGAACAGAAGTTTCAACCACCCCTTCTCACCTTCATTTACTCCAAGAAAAAACCAAGACTGAGGTCAGATCAGATGGCACCTGGGAATCGCGATGATCCTTGTGGCGACTGGACTCGACACCCTTGGCCCCTTTTGCACATCTCTTTCTATTTTCCCATGTGACCATGGGTTGTGACCCTACGTTTATTCTCAAAGGCACTTTCGGTGTTTGTGAATAGGAAGGGGTTGATCCTTGCTTGTTAAAATCGCGATGAGCGAAACACCGAGATGGCTTGAGTTGGCACCATGCATCCTTCTAAGATCTAACGATACTAAGCTCACTCGGCGATGTTGTGGGCCTAGGTCCTGGATGCTCCTGGCACTTCACGTTTCAAGGATATGAAGGAGCCGCTCCTTTTGTGTTGGAGTTGCGATGGGCGAAAAGGCGAGGGGCCTCATCGTGCACCACATGTCCCCTTTGGATGGATGGCTAAGACTGCTTATTGATACTTCGGGCCCGACTCTTGGTGCTTTCGACGCTTCGAGGTTGGGGGTTTCGAGATATAGAATGACATAGAACCCTCACCCTTTGAACTCTTGAATACCGAAAAACCGACGTGATTAGATCTTACGCCACGTATCCTTTGGATGGATTGCTGCTATCCATCATGCTAATCTCAGCACAGCTCTACTAGCCACGATTTCCTGCCAACCGTTGATCTTCTCCTATGGATGGATCCTGACCATCGACAATATAATCTTGCCCGCTTACTTGCTTGGAATCCAAAAATGAGATTTTTCCGTGTTGAGATCGGGCGCTTCTCATGCAACTTGCAGACTTGAATACTCCTGTGCCCAGGACAAGAAATGTTACTAACAGAATCCGTGGACATGGTTGGTTGCCTGGCTGGCTGACGTGAGATGATGCTCCTGCATCAATATCCACTACATGTGTGATTGCATGAGTGCACTTCACTCAAATCACAACTGATAGCCAAACTGTCCCTTTCACCTGTTATCTCAACTAGGTCTCCATTGGATCTAACATGCATGTAGTTAACCATGGTGAATCTTCAGTTGCATGTGAGTTCACTGAACTCTCACTAGTGTAAGTTCAGTTACAACTAGTACAACTGGGCTTAAATCACTTAACTGGGTTAAACTAATTAAAAACTCTGTTGGCAACCAATTCACCTTTGCATACTGTCCTTATAAGCTGCCTACACCAGTGTTTTGCAACCCTTGATTTTCGTCGCAATCTTTGAATAAAATGACACTATTGTTTATAATGCGTTTGCCCACTTGCCTTTGTTCTTGTTTTCACGACTGCAAGCATGAAAACTTTGATTTCGAAGACATATTAAACTCGTCGCTGGATTTTTGTGATCATTCTTGTCGATATGCCCATTGCATTTTCAATTTGATTATGATTATACAGTCAACAAGACTCCAAGATCCTTATTCATTTGGCATTCTTTATTGATTAAATATGACTTCGTTTTACAAGACTGTGATGATATTCTTTTTAATCGATTCCCTTGACACATTGGTTTCATGAAAATAATTGGCGTTGTGGTTGGACCCTTGGTATAAATCATTTCTTACAACACATAGTTCATATAATCGAACCCTTGGTGTGATTTCGAATTATTTCTTTGGTTTTAAAACTATGACTATTGCTCGTGCAAACGTTTGGTCCACGTTTCATAGATTTTATTAATTGTTCAAATGGCATGGTTTTTAACATATGCATAGTGGGTTGAATAGTTATATGCGCCGGGAGTTGTACTATGGGATAGGACTGTTGTGCATGGGCTGAGTTAGCTCCACCACCTTCACATGCTCTGTCATTAATGCCATCCCTCTAACCCAGTTCACCCTTGCTAGTGTTTGGTTAAGCCTGTGAGCGTTCTGCCCCTATGTATGTTGTGTTCGAACCCTAGCCTATGCACCCTGCTCACCGTGTGCTCTTGTCTATGGCACCGGTGGTGTGCATAGAGCCAAATGGTAACTAAGCTTTGTTACTATTCGATAATGCTCGAAAGGATTTAGAAGATAGTGGTTGGCTCATGTTTGTACAGAGGTTCGAGGGTTTCAACCTTTCAGTTGCCCAACAATTCACTCTCACCTTTGATGGGTGTAAGGCTAAAGTCAGAGATATACAGCTTGAACTCAATGAAGAATTCATAAGCTCTGCTATAGGACTAGCAGCCACGGGCCAGAGGTGGTTTAAAAACTCCAAAGTTGATGAGGTGTCGTGGCCGTTACTATTCGTATCAAGGAAGGTTGCCTCCTGTGATAAAGGTATGCCTATTTCCACTCTCAAACCCAGGTGGCACAATATTTTGGTGATTGTGAAACAATTTGTGACCTGTGAAGGTCGGTATGGCTTAGTATTTTTGTATCACCTTCAGTTGTTGATGAACTTCATGGGCTATCCTTTGAACATGTCACACTACTTCTTGCATAGTCTTTACAAGATGGCTAAGAGATTCAAATGCGAGAAGGCTGATAGCAGCCTGTTTCACCATGGCTTAATTAGACTCATCGTTGTCCACCATTTAAACCTTCATGGCGATAATTGGCAAGCCTTTCTATCTAGAAATGGCTTTGTTGATCCAGAGTCTGCTCAAATCGACAAGGTTGTGGTTAGTGAGACTATGGCCGGGCCACCCGTGCCATTTCATGTTCTTCTCCCCCCTGCCAAACCCTCCGTTTTCCATGACATCGACCTTCCCGACATCATAACAGACAAGACTGAGGCTGTCAAGAAGCCTGTGAGTAAGAAATTCAAGGGTAATCCAACTGTCGACAACAAGGGTAAGAAAAATGCTCGATTGATATCGAGACTTGCCCAAAATAAACCTAAGACAAACGCCGACCAAAATCCCATAGTTCTAAGCAAGGACTCAGACTCTGATATCAATCGTTTCTTAGAAGAAGAGTACCCCTATTCCCATGGACTATGCTCTGAGAAACCCTATGACTATGTATTTAATTTACCCCCATGCATAAAGAACAATCCTAATTACCCGGGAATCAAGTTGCATAATGAAACCCCTTGTGATTTAAACAAACCCTCGCCTGTAATATCGAATCCCGAGCAAACATCATGCATCCAATGCAGTGTGTGGCTAGAGCGTTATTACTCCAACATTCCCTTATTGCAGTCAAAGATCAAATCGTTAGAGGACCAAGTTACAGTGATGACAAGAGAAAGAAACAGGCTCCAAGCTAATGACAAGAAACAAAAAACCACTGGTTCGATTGTTTTCAGGAATGTCGAATTGGCAACAGCCTTCGTCAATTCCAAATTATCATAATCGAAGCCGCTTCTTATCGTCCAGGTATGAGTTTCAATATGATTTTTGTTTTGTAAGTTTGTTTGAATTATTGTAACATATTCAGTTTGCTTCCAAATTAGCTCTGTTCGTTTTGATTCGAAATGATTTTGTTATAGTTTAGACGATTTTGTTGTGGATCCTGTACAGTAGATTCATTTTACTAAACTCAAAAGTATTTATGATTTGGTTATGCGATTTTGTCATGCCCAACTTAGTTTAGCAATTGATTGGTTTTTCATTCTGTTTGGCTTGTTTTTGAATCAATTCGGTTCGTCTGATTTCGGACAGTCAATTTGGATTGACTTTGATTAGTTTCGTTTGCTTCTAATAGACTCAAAACAACTCTGTGGATTCCAATTTACCAGGAACAACTATGTTTTGTATTGAATCAAAATTCTCGTTTGGGTTTTGATTACTTTCGACCTGTGCAAAAGAACTATTCGCTAAAATCGTGGGGCTATTTTGATTCATAACGATTGTATAGACCCCAAATTGTTCCGATTCGTTTCTGTTTGATTCGATTTGCAAACGATTTTTGCATGTCTTGAGTTAGCACGATTTCTTGTTGGATTGGTATCAAAATAGATTTTATGCCGCTCTGTTGGTTTGGATTTTCAAAAAACGATTTTGTCAAGCTCAGATCGACATATTTTGTCTCTGTTGAATTCGTATGAAAAACTCGGCTAATAGTTTGTTTTGAAACTGATTTAAGTGATGATTTTGTGGGTTCCCCAACTGTTAATCGATGTTGTCTGCTCCCAATTGGCAATAACAAATGCTTGACAAATCCCACATATCCTGTTATCAATTGTTTAATTCAATTACGATTTCATTTGTTAGAATTTGCATACAAGTTTTGGTTTGATTCGCTCTGTTTGGCATTAGTCATTAAAGATTTGGTTGAATGAGTCGAATATAATTATTAAAGTTTTGGATTGATTTTGAAATGATTCTATGCTCAAATTAGACCAGCTACAGAATCGCAAGATTCTGTAGCTAGTCTTAAAATTAGATTTTTGATAATTTTTTCAACAAAATATCCTCTAAACTTGTCTATTTTTGTCGTATTTCAGGTGCATACGAATTACAATGATCAGTGTGGCATGATGTGGTAGTTTGAGAGATGTTTTTGTGATACAGTTTTATTGTAGGGTGTTAGTTTTAGTCAAACTTGGGAGATTATCTCCAGATTTTCTGTAAACTGTTTGATAATTCCCACAAGGATGTTTTACCCTGTGGGAAGTCTTTAAATACTTGTCATTTTTTGTAATAAACCATCATCATCACTGTGGAGAGAACCAGACTATGGATTTATGATTCAGATTGAGACGAAAGTTGATGTCTTGTAACAGCTTTCGCTTTCAATATATCAAACTTTTGTTTCAAGTTTTGCATATCAATTTGCAATTAATTATCGACTACTTTAGCTATCATAATTTATTGCATGTTGATGTGATTTGATTAATATGTTGTCCACATCTGATATCTCTTATTAAAAATACAGCAGTCACTTTAATTCAATTTAATGAATACAGGTTTATCTTTTTCATTAATTGAATCATTTTGTACAAATTGTTGCACACAGATTTATCTAATTGTGATGGTTTGTAATTTATAAGATTGCTGTAAATTTTTATGTCTTGTTTGTCCTGTTATTTATATTTGAAGAGCACAACAGCTTTCGTTTACGAGAAGCTCGTGGAGAATCTGGTGTGGGCTTCCTCCCACCAAACATCTGAATCAACCATCATACACAGGACAAACCTGAAGCATTACTTCAGGTTAGTTTGTTAGTTATTATTTAATAGTTAGTTTATTAGTGTCATATAAGTAGTTTAGTTAGATATATATATAGTTTAGATTCATAGTTAGAGTTATTATTTTAGTTGCTTAGTTTAGATAGTTTTATTCTATTTCTTTTTCATAAAATTATAAAAATAAAAAAAAACAATAGTTTCGCTGTCTTAGGACAGATTACAAATGAGTTTTGCAAGTTTTAATTTAAATCTGTAATTTGTAAATATTGTATATTTGTAATTAAAGTTGATTCTGTTGATAATTAACATTTACTCTTATAGAAATATAGTTATATGATTTAGGTGATAGATTGTATATATGTAGTTTAGATTCGTTTATTAGTTTGTTTTAATCATTGTTTTTATTTAGATTAGTTTATTTGTTTAGTTTTCATTTGTTTTTCTAGGAACTTAGATCGGCTAACGGAGCCACTAAACCCATCAGGGTGGTTCATCCCAAATGGCTTGGGTTATTTAGACAACCCTGGACCGGATCCACTCTTCCAGTTGGCGAGCGTTCAATTTTGCCCGTCAACAAATGGTGCTAGAAGGAGGGCCTGAAATTCATTAATGGCACAAGGCGGTCGCAAGACTCCTCCACCACCTAATCGCTCACCTATAGTGACAAGAAGTCATTCGAACGATAACATTCCCCCTCAAACAACAACCACATCAAACGATGATCCACGGATTGCAGTTGAACCAGTAACTCCAAATCCTACAAGTGGTGACCTACAAGAGATTGTTCGGCAATCTCTCATAAGAACACATAGTGCCTTAGCCCGTTTAAGACAACCAAACCGTCCTTTGGGCCAACCACTAGATTTCTCTGATATCAGAGAACAATTCGGAGGCACTAATCTCACTGTGAACCTTACAGATCCAATCCTCACTCCTGCTGCAAGAGGATCTGGAATACCTCCCTCACCACCTCCATCATCCCCTTCTTCTTCGGGAGAAGACTCCTCTGACGAAGGCAGTTCCCCTTCGCAGCCTTCCACACCGACTACACCAATGGCCAACCAGAACAATCCTGCTAGACCTTGGCTCGACCAGCACACAGTAGCTGTACCTAGGGCTCAGCACCCCTTACCCAAACATCTGGAGAAGTGGCTTCCCAAGTTTGACCCTGACTCTAAACAGATCACCGAAGATCACATTAAAATTTTTATGTTATCCATAAGACTCCGCAATGTCGAGCATGAAGACGTAGTCTGTAGGTTGTTCCCCTATACTTTTGAGGGAAATGCATCTACATGGTACTTTTCCCAACAACCCCATACCATCGTGTCTTGGGAAAAGTTTGAATCCTTCTTTTTGGAAAAGTTCAGAGATGATAAACCCCAGAAGTTCTAGTTATGGAGCTTTCTAGATTAAAAATGAACCCAAAAGAGAAAATTAAAGACTTTAATCAAAGATTCTTAACACTTAAAAACCAAATCCCTACAGATTCCATGCCTGCCGAGAATCTTATCAATTGATGAAGTGTGTCTTCGATATATTCATTCTAGTTCATGTAGTAGACTAGCCACCTTTCCACTTCTTCTTCAGAATACTCAATACCCAATTGTTCTTGAAATTGATCTTTTGGTAAGAGAATTGAGTCCATAATTAAATGTGTTCCCTCTAGTTCCTTAGTCAAATCAACAATTTTTAAGAAAAAATCACCTCGTTTTGTATTAATTACATCACATTCAGAAATCATTTCCGTTAAGCCTTTAATTCTTCTCAACCAAAAAGCATTAATTTGTTTAAAACAAGTCTTGGAAGGGATATTTTGATCTCTTATATTTATATCACTTAAACATAAAACCTTTGTCAAAAATGTACCCACTGCTTCTTTGTAAAAACCCTCATCATTTTCCAAATCTTTTTGGAGATATTCTTTGAAATGAAAGACCCTTGTCGACAGAGTAGTTGAATTTGTTGCTAACTCCCATGTCTCAAGAATCAAGGTTATTCTTCTCTTAATGATATCTCCAATATGTTTTCTTACGTCCATTCATAAACTTGATGAACCTTTCAACCTTGAACTAGTTTCCAGTACATCCTCAAGACTGCACAATGGTTGTATAGCAATGATGGGTTCGACGAACAAAGGTTCTGGAAGAAAAAAAAATTCCAATACCTTTACTTTTTCCTTTAAGATCAAATTTTCCTTCTTTATGTCGTCAATGGACTCTTTTAAGGATTCTCTAGTTGCTTCTTGAAATTGTACAATTTTCGAGGGTTTTACCCCATGAAAATTGATCTCTGATTTCCATTTTCCTGAAACATTTTTATCCTTCAAATTCACTTTCTCAATTAACAATTTTTTGGAATTCTTATTGAACGTTGCATGGTGCAAAGTGAGATATTCCTCCTCAAATATATTTATCTCTTGGGAAGCCAATTCTTCAGCTATAAACCTACGTTTGATCAACCTTTGTTCTTCCCAACTGGGATCTTCTATCATTTCATCAACCTCCATGCCTTTGGGACTTGCTTCAACTTCAGGTAATTCTTGTCCTCCTATTTGGGATTCTCTTGTTATTTTAATAGATGTATGAATAGTGTGTGTTGTTTCAATTGTCTTTATGGTAGGGTCTTTATCTCCACCATCATTTGAATTTCTGGTGAAAGACCTTCTCTATTCTTGACCACTATTTTGGGGTTTTTTTTTTTTTGCCCAGGGTGCTCTTCTTTGACACATTCGGTGTACCTGGGTTTTTTTCTGTCACTTCTCAACCCCATCTCTTATAGTATTTATTAATTTTGACCAAAGCCTCAATATCATCTAGGGTGATTTCAAGAGATTCTTTAGGAGGATTTTGGTTATCTCCCCTTCCTTGTAATTGCACAGACTTATTAAAAGATTAGCCATATCCAA
>JZKD02S0172472.1:104308-116660 GCA_000966675.3 Picea glauca | reverse complement strand
CAACTTTATCTCTGAGAAGAGATGTGATGGCTACACTCATTCGCAAGAAGATGATTACAATGAGGCTCTAAAGGCCATTTTTATGATAAACATGAATGCCAAAACCCTAGACATCAAAAAACCTAACCCTAGGAGATAAAACGCCAAAATTCATGTGGGCACCGTTGGGGTAAGTTAGTACATTAACTTCTCGGGGTCGTAACTTTTGCATGCGATCTATGTTTTAGGAACGTGATAGTTCATTGGAAAGGTATTTTCGAGAACTACGCATTATGTCGTCAAACTCTGACTCAGACTACAATTTGAAAGTGGAAAGACAATAAAACATTGTTTAGAGCCCCAAAACAGCCCTAGAAGTACAGAAAGATGTACTAACATTAAAAATTCCAAAATAATCCAGTTGGAATAGGTGGGCGGCCACTAATATCCACTTGGATTTTGTGTAGGGATTCGGGATAGCCCCATAAGTGTAGAAAACACAATTACAAATAAATGTCCCCATTACAAAGAAACGTGATGAACTGAAAATTGTCCAGATGAGCCAGTTGGAATATGGAACAAGTAGGTGGCCACCAATATCCACCTGGATCAAATGCAGAATGAAACAAACTCACTCAAATGGTGGTAGCTTATCTCTGAGAAGAGATGTGACGGATATGTGCATTCACCAAAGCACATAACAATGAGACTGAAAGGCCTTTTTATCATAAAGAATCAATGAGGAAACCCTAAACATCAAAAAACCTAACCCTAGGAGATGAAGTGCCAAAATGATTGTGGGCCCTTATGGGGTTAGTTGGTGTGCCAACTTCCCGAGGTCATAACTTTTGCATACGATCTTCGTTTCACACACTCGATAGCCCATTGGAAAGGTCTAGCTGAGAAGTGCACATTCTAGTTAGCCCATGCATGCCTTTGGCAACTTTTTTAGCATTGTCATGCTCAGAAAATGTTTTTTAAGGCCTCAAAATGGCCTTGGAAGTTTAAGACCCGAAAAAGTGTAGAAAAACTACCAAAATGGAAAATTGTGCTTTGAGCTAGTGGAATAGGTGGGTGGCCACTGATATCCATTTGGATCAATCCTCCCCCCTTAGGAAGAAATGGTCTCCATTGCATTGATTTCCCCCATCAAATGAGAAAACTTTTGTTGAACTTGGCCCCATGTGAGCCACTTTCCTTGGTGTAGGAGTTTCCCTTCTTTGACAACTCGATAAATATGGATCATCTGTTGACGAGTTCCTGTAACCTGTGTGTCCATGATCTGATCAATGGTGGCCTATTCCATGCATTCAGAGTTGAGCTATGTCAGTTTCAACTGCTCTGCTATCTTTGATGTGTCCAATAATGCTGGAAAGTATGGTCGAAGGAGGTCCACATTGAACAGTAGTGGGTGCAAGCCAAGGAAGGGAGAAATACTTAGCTCAAAAGAATTGTCACCAATAGCCTTGGTGATGGTGTAGGGACCATAACAAAGTGGGAGAATATTTTGATGGCATCCTATAAGTCACTCCTTCTGCAAATGCAACCAAACCTTATCTCCCATCTAAAACTTGTGTGGCACTCGATGTTGATCGTGGTGTTATTTGTACTTAGAATTGGATTTTTGAAAAATATCATGGACCTGTTGGTAGATGTGTTGAATCCATTCAATAAACTTGGTGGCTTTGCTGGCCTCAGATTGAACATGGGAATATTTTTCCTGTGTGATCACAAGGGGTAGTGCAACATTAATGGGACCCAATGGTTGAAATCCCAACCCCACCTGAAAGGGGTTGTGCTCGGTCAAGCTATGGAGAGCTCTATTATAGTTATGTTGAACATAGGGGATACTCTCATCCCATGTGTGTGGATGATTGGAGTTGTACATGCGCAAGATATGAGCGATCATGTTGTTGACGACCTTTGTCTGGCCATTAGTTTGGGGGTTGAAGGTAGTGGATTTGGTGAGCTTTGTGTCCAACAGTGGCCAGAGGGTAGAACAAAATGTGCTTAGGAAATTGTTGTCACGATATGAGATGATGTTTTTTGGTATCCCAAAATGCACCCACACCCATTTGAAGAATATTTTGGCAATGGCCTCCATTGTGATACTCTTCTTTCAGACTGTCAGAATGGTCATCTTAGAAAATTGATCAACCACCACAAAAACACAGTAATTTCCCTTCTTGGTTGAAGGAAGGCCAAACATGTAGTCCATCAAGGTGGACTCCTAGGGCCTATCAAGAGTAGGGAGAGGGGTGTACAAGCCTTGCTTCTTAATGGTTAGTTTGGAAATAGTGTAGGTAGTGCAAGACCGAATGTACTTGTCGACTTCCTGTCGATGTTTCGGCCAATAGAAATACTTATGTAGCATTGCCACTATCTTTTCCACACCAAAGTGTCCTACCATATGACTATAGTGAGATTCCCAAATAAGCTTTGCCTACTCACTTGAGGGAATACAGAGATGGCAAAGATGACATAACAGTCCATCCTGAAGATGAAATTTAGTGACGGGTGTTCCTACGCCCAACATCTGGTAAGTGGTAGCGAAGTCAAAATCTCTCTTGTAAAGTTGGGGCTACCTCGAGGCCTCATGTCCACAGGAGTGGAGCACCATGGTTAATGTTGCAACTAGGGGTTGACTGAGGAAGTCAGCAATGTGATTAGTTCTCCTTGTCTTATATTTGATGTTGAAATTAAATTGCTACAAGTATGTGGACCACTTTTGATGGTGGTCACTTAAATTTACCTTTTGTTTGCATTAACTGCAAAGGCTTGTGATCAGTGTGGATGACTATCTCCTTCCCGAGAATGTAATGCTTCCATTGGAGGCAAGATTGTATAATGGAATACATTTATTTGTCATACATGGGGTACTTATAGACTGCATCTGATAGTGTCTCACTATGATAGGCCACTGGATGACCATGCTGAGTGAGAATTGGTCCCATAGCATAATCAAAAGCATATGTCTCAATCTTAAAGGGTTGTTGCAGATCGGGTAATGAGAGAACCAATGCTGAGCACAAGCTAGGTTTCATATCATCGAACTATTTCTATTGCAACTTTCCCCACAAAAAAATTTCTTTGCCACCACCCTTGGTCACTCGGCTGAGGACCCATGGGAGAATCCAAACATGAACCTACGATAGAAATTGGCAAGTCCCAAGAAACTCTGAATCTTGGTTAGTGTGGTCGAGGTTGGCCAAGCATGAATGACTTGGATCTTTCCTGGATCTAAATGCACACCATGCTCATCAACAATGTAGCCTACGTATTGGACCATGTTCATGCAGAAGTAACATCTTTCCAAGTTATCATATATCTTGTGTTGCCACAGAGTGTGAAGGACATGTTGAATATGCTACAAGTGTTCTACCCAAATATTGTTGAAGTTGAGGATATCATCCAGATATACCACCACAAACGAATTGGTGAAAGGCCACAAGATATCATCCATCAACCTAATGAAAGTGGTTGGGGTGTTCGTCAAACCAAAGGGTATGACCAACCATTCAAAAAGACCCTCTTTGGACTTGAAAGTAGTCTTCCATACATCAGTCTATTATGTCGGGACCTGGTGGTAGACGGACTTCAGGTCAATCTTACTTAAGTACTTGGCTCCCTTGCGCTAGTCAAGAAGGTCGTCAATTTGGGGAATTGGGTACCGGTTCCTGACTGTGATTTTGTTTAGGGCCCTATAATCAATGCAGAGTCGCCAGGTCCTCTCTTTCTTCTGCATGAGTACAATTAGGCTTCTGCAAGGTGAGGAGCTTGGTCGAATGTGCCCCTTTTCGAGCAACTCTTGGATATGGCACTTGATTTCCTCATTTTCCATAAGAGAGTGGTGATAGACTGGCCCATTGGGTAGAGGTTTGCCAAGGGTCAGATCGATTGAATGTTTGACCTGATAATGTATAGGTACCCCAATGGGTGAGGAGAATATGTCTTTGTATTCCTCCACAACCTTCTCCACCTACTTTTGCATTGTGGAGAGGTCCTGTATGGATGTCATGGACATGGATTTGACCTTCTGTTCACTTTGAGAGTGAATCATAAAGAAGAAAAATTTCCCAGTCTGGGATATGACCTTCCTACATTTCTTAGCAAAGATCAAAGAAATGGCAGTAGGTGGAGCTACCTCTGATATCCTATACAATTTTATTCCCAAAGTAATAATAACATTGCGAGGTCTAGACTCATATACAACATGACATTTCCACAAGTAAGGATGGCCTAAAATAACATCACAAACTTCAAGGGGGGAAATATCACACAATACCTCATCCTTGAAGCACTTGATGTCATAGGGCAGGCGAGATTGTTGGTTGACTTGGAGATCTCTCCCTTGGTGGAGCCACCCGATGGTGTAAGGTTGCGGATGTGGTGTTGTTGGCAATTCCAACCACTTGGTGACCTCTCGTGAGATGAGGTTCTTTTGACTTCCACTATCGAAAATGAAGTGCAGTGGAGCACCCTTCACCCACATCTGTAAGTGGAAAAGGTGCTCACCTTCCTCCAGTTCTTCAGGTTCACTTGGCTAGACCTTGGTGTTAGCAAAAATGGAACTTGGTTTTGAATCAATGATTCACTTTTCCTTGTTTGGTTATGATTCTGATTCGGAACCCTCATCTAACTTCAAGGTTTTCATCTCGGCCACAAATGACTACTTTGAGAAACATTCATCATTGTTATGCCAAGGACTTTATGGAATCTGCACCACTTTATGGAATTCCCACTACCCTTCTTTGTTGGGGGCTTGGACTAGTTGTCCCGAGGTGGTCCATCCTTGCTCCATAATTTTTTGTGTGGGTTGGGGCTAACTTTTCCCTGCTTCTGTTGTGAGAAATTTGCAAATCCAAACTCTCACTTATTTTGTTTAAATTTTTGCTCGATTTTGATGACATATCGATAAGCCATCCCTAGTGATGAGATGTCCAGAAACTCCATTTCTGTCTGGATGTGTTGATGAAAACTGTCGCAGTACTTGAGCACCAGGTGTCATTCAGATTCTTTGATACCCGGATTGGTGCGCAAGGTATGGAAGACATTTGTGAACTCTGGCATTGTTTGGTACCTTTCCTACCGCAACGTGGTCCATTTTGTATATTGGTCATCGTAGCTTCCAATAGGGTAATATTGTTCCTTAATAGCATCCTTGAAAGAATCCCAAGTGGTACGACTGCAAATAGTGCATATTCCTCCATGGCATTTTTCTCACAGTAAGTACCCCACCAATCCTTGACATGGGGGACAACCTTAAGGAGCATAAAGGTGATTTTTTCTCTATTGGAAAAATTATGGACAGAAAAATACCCTTCGAGCAGATTCAACCATTTATCTAGGGCATCTACATCTATATAACCTTCAAATATAGGGATATCAAAACTAACTTGTACCTTGAAGGGGGCAGTGCCTCCAAAGTTTATACTTGATGAAGATGAGTTAGTTATTGGCAATCGTTGAAGTATCTGGGAATAATTATCCATCATCTCATTCTTTTTCGACGTGAGGGATTCCCCGAGAAACAATAGGATCTCCTACTCCATCATCTCTCTTTTCTTCAACCATGGGAGGCCATCGAGGTTGGAAAGGACAGTCCTGTAAAGGCTCAACTAGTTAGAGTCCCAACTCCTTATACCCTGACCTCATTAGGGACATGCATAGAGAAACATATTAAAAGAGAACGGTTATAATACCATTGATCCGGATTTATAAATGGAACAAAATGAAATAAAAGTCATAAAAAAAACATAGATATATAGTGAAACTAGACTTCTATTAATAAATGGAATGTGTTGAAGTGTAAAAATGTAGAATGAAACAAACTCGCTTGAATGTTGGTAGCTTACCTATGAGAAGAGATGTGACGGCTACGTGAATTCACTAGAGCACATTACAATGAGGCCGAAAGGCCTTTTTATCATAAAGAAGGAATGATGAAACCCTAAACATCCAAAAACCTAACCCTACGAGATGAAATTCCAAAAGTCTCGTGGGCCCCGATGGGGTTAGTTGGTATGCCAACTTCTCGGGGTCGTATATTTTGTATACAATCTCTGTTTGGCACACTCAATAGCCCGTTGGAAATGTCTAGCCAATAAGTACACATTCCCGTCAGCCCAAAGAATGTCTTTGGCTATCGTACGGGCACTGTCATGCCTAGGAAAAGTCGTTTAAGGCCTCAAAAAGGCCGCGGAATTTCAGGACCCAAAAAAGTGTATAAAAACTACCACAATGGAAAATTGTGCTTTGAGCCAGTGGAATAGGTGGGTGACCATTGATATCCACCTGGATCATAATTCGAAGTTTTCTATTGCATGGTATGATTCTAGATTTATGGCAAAGATATTACAAAACTCATGCCACATAATAACAGTATTCAATTCATACAAGTGGTGGCTAATGTGGCGATGGGAAATAAATGTCATCAGGAATCGTGATATCATATCGGGGATTATGGAAAATCGTTAAGTATAGAGATGTAAAGTGAGGGATGTATATTGCATTATGTTGATTGCGGAAATGCAGGATGCGATATTGTGGGATATGGAGAATAGAAGGGGAGATATGAGGGATCTCTTGCATCTGAGTTCAATAAATATACTAAGTACCAAAAAGGTTGATTTTGTGGGTTGTGGAAATATATGAATCATTTTGGATTACACGGAAATGTGGTACGTGGGGTTGTGGGTCTAGAGAAAGGTAAATGGAAACAAAGGGAGGACCTCCCACCCACATTCAGGAAAGAAATTAAGTGTCAAAAGGTAAAAAGGTGCGTTATGAGTGATGCAAAAATGGGAAGGGTATTTTTGAGTGTTGTGGGATTGCGTGTTGTTGGACGTCAATATTTTCGGGGTGAGAGATGGCTTAATGTTCTACAACAAGACTTCCGCAACAAAGGAAAAGGCTAAGTATTATGATTTTGGAGGGTGGAAAATAAACTAATTATAGGCTTGTGAACTTACAGGCTTGGTGACTTGGTGATAGCCTGCTCTGCAACTCGAATTTTAAAGGGAAATGGCTAAGTGTAGGATATACTAGGCATAAGAAAAATGACTATGGATGGACCAATATGCAATAACGTTGATCAACAAAAGTGGATCAACAGGTGTTTGATAGGTTCAACAAGATGTGCATTCTCATGCCTTGTAAAAATACCATAAAATGAAAATAAGTAGAAAACATGCTCTTTGAGCAAGTCTGGGTGCACTTTGGGATACCAAGGAGCATCATCTCAAATAGGGATACCATATTTATCAGTACATTTTGGACTACATCGTGGGAGAATATGGATAGTAAGTTGAATATATATACAACATTCCATCCATAGATAGATGGGCAGACATAAGTAGTCAATAGGACTTTGGTGCAGCTTTTGAGGGGTTACAATCAAAAGCATTCGAATACCTGGGATGAAAATCTGGTCTACATACAACACTCTTATAATAGAGCAGTCCACACTTCTACTGGTAAGTCATCTTTTGAAACTTGCTTTGGATATTTTCCACCTTCACCTTTGGATGTTGTATATGGACAGTAAGGAGGAGTGAGGGAGGACCTCACATGAGATGCATTGAGAGAAGAAAAATTAGTTGAGAATATTAGGAAAATCTGTTTGTAAGTATAGGAGATGTTGAAGAAGTCACAGGAAAAATACAAGGCCAAACATGACCAACACATAATTGAGAATTCATTCAAAGTGGGAAACAGAGTTTGGGTACAGGTGAACAAGGAAAGACTACAGGTTCCTAGTAAGAATATCAAGGCTTTATGGTATGGACCTTTTGGGATATTGGATAAGGTGGGAGATAACACCTGCAAACTCATTCTACCCCCATACATGTGCATTTACTCAATAGTGAATATGGAGAATCTCAAACTCTACGAGCCATCCCTCAACAACAAAGGTGTCCCTCTGAAGCCAAAAATGAGATCGGATACAACATGTAAGTTTTAAACCTGTGAAGTAAAGCAATGCATATTAGATTCTTAAGAAAAACAGAAATTAATCAATGGCTCATACACATAGTACACAGAGATTTACACCGGAAACCCTTAACCAGGAGAAAACCTTTTAACTCTTCATTGTATTAATTTCACCATTCACCATACAATATATATAATGTTTTTAGGTATTCCGTAGATACCAAAACCCTAATCCCTTAATCCGGGATTAATTTAGAAAACCGCTAAAAATAGCAAAATCCGCTAAAATAGCAAAAACTCCCATATCATTAGATGAAGTAGTCGAATTTGACGTGCCCACACAAACACATGCAAATAATATAACACATACCCAACATTCTCCCACTTGTTTTTTTCTTTGCATCTAGGGGTCGACAGGATTATATAGTCAACAATCTAGGGCAACAATGCCAATTGTTACTCTACACCAGGAGAACTTTTCTGTGCTCACAGACTTTGTCAACGAATCTGCAACATTCTTCAAAGTGTCAACCTTTTCCAACAACACCTTCTTTTATTCAACCATGTCTCTCACAAAGTGATACTGAACATCAATATGATTTGTCTTCAAATGATAAGCTTGGTTCTTTGCCAAGAAGATTGCACTCTGACTGTCACAATCTAATCTCACTGCTTGTTGTACCAAACCAATACCTAAACACAATATCTATAACCATACTTCTTCCTTGCTTGCATGAGTGGCTGCCATGTATTCAGCTTTTGTAGTTGAGAGTGCCACTATAGCCTGTCTTTTTCTCATCCAACTTATTGCTCCTCCAAATAGGTTAAACACATACCCACTTGTAGATCTTCTGCGATCCATATCTCCAGCCCAGTCTGCATCAACAAAGCCATGTATGTCCACCACTCTGTTCAATCCTAGTCTTCCTTGGTAGCACAGTCCATAACTGGCAGTGCCACGAAGATACCTGAATACCCTCTTTATTGTTTTCCAATGCTCCTTCCCTGGTTTAGACATATACCTGCTCAAAACTCCCACTGCATGTGCAATGTCCAGTCTAGTACAGACCATTGCATACATCAAACTTCCAACTACACTGGCATATGGAACATGGGACATGTCCTCTTCTTCTTCCTGTGTCTTGGGACAATGATCTGCGGATAACTTTACACCTATAGGAATAGGAACCTTGACCACTTTACTTCCATGCATATTAAACATCTGCAATATCATCTCAACATATTTTCTCTTATTCAACCAGAGTTTCCTATTTGCGCAGTCTCTTTTAATCTCCATTCCTATAATGAAGTTAGCAGCACCGAGATCCTTCATGTCAAATTTGGAGGATAGCTGCGATTTCACCTCCTTGATCACATCCATGTTATTTCCTGCCAGCAACATGTCATCAACATACAACACTACATAAATGAAGTGATTACCAACCTTCTTGGAATATACAGAGTGATCATCCCTGCTTCTCACAAATCCCAATCCAAGGATTTTTGTGTCAAATTTTTGGTACCACATCCTAGGTGATTGCTTCAAACCATATAGTGACTTCTTTAGATTACAAACCAGCTCTTTCTTTCCCTTCACTACAAATCCTTCTAGCTGCTTCATGTAGATTTCTTCTTTCAGATCCCCATGTAGGGATGTTGTCTTCACATCCATCTGTTCCACTTCAAGATCAAAAGCAACAGCAATAGAAAAAAGAAATCTAATAGACGTTAACTTGGCAACGGGAGAAAAAATCTCACCAAAGTCAATTCCCTCTACCTGGGAATAACCTTTTGCTACTAGTCGAGCTTTTTATTTCTCCACTTTTCCTTCTGCATTAAACTTATTCTTAAACAACCATTTGCTACCAACATATTTTCTTCCTGCTGGAAACTCAACTATATCCCATGCCTCATTCTTATTCAAGGCATACATTTCTTCAACCATGGCATTCTTCCATAGTTTACTATCCTCTGAATTCACTGCTTCCCTGATAGTTCTAGGATCATCATCAGTAATAGATAAAGCAAAATTGGAATGGAAATCGGGTGAACTATACCTTTCTGGTTTCCTTCTTTCTCTCACTGATGTCCTCAATACTAGGGTATGAGGTTCTTCTTCTTCTTCTGCTTCATATTCTTTAGATGATTCAAATTTTGCATCATCCAACTCAAGCTCTATTTTCTCAGGTTCTTCTTTCCTTAGTAGGAATTCTTGTTTGGAAACATCTGTTACCTCTCTAAAAAAAACATCCCGACTGTAAACAGTCTTCTTAGTTTCTAAGTTCCAAAGTTTATAACCTTTCACACCATCTTTATAACCAATAAAGATACACTTTTCAGATTTATTATCCATCTTACTCCTATTTTCCTTTGGAACATGTACATAAGCATCACAACCAAAAACTCTAAGATGTTCAAGAGAGGGTTTCTTGCCAGTCCATACCTCGTGTGGAGTTTTATCATCCAACGCTGATGAGGGTGATCGATTGACCAGGTAACATGTTGTACCCACTGCCTCTGCCCAGAATTCTTGTCCTAACTCGACACCACTAAGCATTCTCCTTGATTTTTCCATCAGTGTCATGTTCATCCTTTCTGCAACTCCATTCTAGTGAGGTGTGTATGGAGTAGTCTTCTGCATTTCTATACCACACCTCTTACAGAATTCTTTGAATTCATTTCCACAGAATTGTCCACCATTATCTGTCTTCAATACCTTTATTTTATTTTCTGTCTGATTTTCTACCAGAGCCTTGAACTCTTTAAATTTATCAAATACCTTAGATTTCTTTCTAAGAAAAAAAATCCATTTATTCCTTGAGAAATCATCTATGAATGAAACATAATACACAGATTTACCTAGGGATGAAACAAGAACAGGTCCAAAGACATCACTGTGTATCAACTCTAAGATCCCCTCCGCTCTTGTAGCACCAAATGGGAATATTACTCGATTATTTTTACCATATATGCAATGTTCACAGAAATCAAAATCCAGAGTGAAATTAGGCATATCTTCAACCATACCTTTACCATGTAGTGTTCGAAGTCCCTTTTCTCTAATATGCCCCAATCTTTGATGCCACAACATGGTCTTCTTTTCAGGGACAGTATTGGTCTTGTGTACTTCATTGCTCTTCTCAGGGACAACAGAACTGTTACACCCATTAGTATAAGTTCTTCCCAACAATTTGTACAGAGTTCCACACCAAACTCCCCTCATCAACACCATTTCTCCTCGTACCATATTGCAAGTGCCCTTTCCCAATACAGTATCCACTCCTGCATCATCCAACTTGCTTACAGATATTAGTCTCCTGGCTAGTTTTGGAATGTGCAGAACTACAGAGAGAGCTCTAATCCTTCCATCTTTTAGCAGCAACTTAACCCTTCCACGTCCTATGATTTTGGCTGTCGAGTCATATCCTAGGAATACATCACCACCATCGTATTTTTCATATTCAAAAAAACACTCCCTGTGAGGAGTCATATGGTATGACGCACCTGAGTCGATCAAACATACACCACGGTCTACATGTGTACCTATAGATTCTAGGTAAACATCACCTCCTTCTTCAGTGGAGATTTTTTCCTCTATGGAAGAGGTACTATCAGATCCCTTTGGTTTATCAACCTTCTTAGACTTGCAATCTTTCTTATAATGCCATGTTTTACCACACTTCCAACATTTCCTCAAAGATTTTCCTGGAGACTTAGATCTACCTGTAGATTTAGATCTCCCCCCTAGAGACTTACCAGGATTCATGTCTTGAGTTCGACCTCTTACAAATAAAGCATATGTGCTATGATCATCCATGCTTTTTCACCTCATCTCTTCAGATAACAAGGATGAAACTACATCCCCATACTTCAATGTAGATTGAGTGGTACTACCAATTGCTACAACTATATTATCCTAAGAGTCTGGAAAAGAACATAACAAAGTAATACACTTATCTTCTTCTGCAATCGTAATATTAACAGATACGAGTTGACTTACTAGAGTATTAAATGCATTTAGATGTTCTGTCACAGAATCTCCATCTTCCATCCTAAGATGATACAACTTCTTTCGAAGAAACAACTTGTTTACTAGGGACTTTGATTGATACAAATTCCATAACTTATTCCAAAGTTCCTTGGCCATAGATTCTCTTGAGACATTCAACAACATCGAATCTACCAGGCAGATTCAAATAGTACTCCTTTCTCTTTTGTCCAACTTCTCCCAATCTTCCTTCGACATACCAATAGGTGGTGTACTAGTAGTTTGTGTACTAGTAGGTTGTGTACCAGTCGACTGTGTGTCAGTAGGTTGCGTACCTTTAGGTTGTGTACCAGGATCCACAGTGATCCATTGTTCTTTGTCTACAAGAAGGTCCTCCATCTTGAGCTTCCATAGCTCAAATTTTTTACCGTTGAACTTCTCTATCTCGATTCT
>JZKD02S0172472.1:18912-35923 GCA_000966675.3 Picea glauca | reverse complement strand
TTCCCACTCCCACAACATTTTTTCTTTTAACAAATGTAATTCCCTTCTAGTTGAATTTTTTTATCAAATTTTTCTTCAATATCATCCACGAAAGCCTATCTGTGTCCAAAATTCAGCCAAAATTAAACATCATCCAAGAAAATTAAAATATGAGAAAATATAAATTTACATGAATAAACATTTAGGGTACACTTTATTTGCACATTTGTATGTATAGAAAACCACATATGTTAATAGATTCTCAGAGATATTTTCTCCTTGTCACATATTTTATAACGCCCATTTGTTAGCTTACACATAACCATTTCTCCTTTGGGACCACATCCACTCATGCCTTACTCCAAGGTAGTTTCCCCAAACATTGTGCCAACCCCAAGTTCACAAAACTTGTGTATTCTCCTTGTAAATAGACCACCCAATGGCACACTTAGAATTTTGTAGCAAACACCTAATGGAGGTGCTTATTGCCAGCTTAGAGCAAAGGCCTTGTTATCGCACAGTTTGTAGGGAGGACAAAGCTTGAAGTTTGTAGGTCAAATTGGCGATACAGGAACCTATCCCACCCAATGTCACCACGATGGGGAGGTTATTTCTGTTTAGGGAGGTTAGGCCCAGGGGAGATGTCCCTGGTAACCTGGGGTTTTGAAGAGGCAAAAGGATAAAAGGTCAAAGACAGGTTTCCCCCTTCAAAAATTACCACCAAAAGATTGTCCCAACTAAACAACCAATAAAGATGAATACTAACCAAGTAGAGTCCCTGCCTGAGAACAAAACAACAACAAACTTGATATATGCAGGTCTTGGTTAGTACTTCATGTATATTAATGACTATCTAATATTCAAATAAGCAATTATGGCAATACATATTGATGAAGTCAATGTTTATCAATATAGCAATGCAAATAATATCACTTCCTCAATAAATGCTAGAATGACACGGCATTCAATGTAACAAATCAACACACCACATAATAATTTCCTTTAACTACCATTCAATTGCTTATAAAATGAAACGTTGCTGCATCAAGATGAAATAACCAAGGGTGACGTCAGCATTCTAGGGTTAGTGTAGTTAGGGTTTTAGCTTTGAAAGAAGTTTCAGAGTGTTTGGATTTGATTTCACTTCAACGCTGGAGGCTGGAGATCAGTGCCTTAGGGTTAAAGGAGTCAATAAATGATGGACGCAAGAGTTGAAGGGAAAGAGATTTCAAAGGACTGGAGGGAAAATTTTCAAGGTGCTGCTAGAGCAGGGCCATAAAGCAGAACCCTAGGGGAGAGAGGCTCACTCTGGTGTTGCAAAATCAAGGCCTCGTACTCTCTCCTCCTTCCCGACAAACGACTAGCCCCAAAACAGAAAAATAGACCAAGACAAGAGGTTTTGTTGAGGGACGTGTTTCTAGAGCAAGGCCTATCAACAAACCCTAGAATAGTACGACCCTAGTGTAGTAAACCTAAGCTAGGGACATCTCACTCTTCTTGGCTAAAAAAAAGGTACGACTAGCATGAGGAAGAAAGAAAAGTGAGTGTAGCTATGGCTAGGCTCTCTTTTTCCTCTTCAATGACTTAAGGCTTCTCTATCAGGGGACATGAGACAATGACCTACTTGTGTGTTTGTCCCCTATGGTTTTGATTTACCAATATTTATAAATAGATGCAAGAAATCAAACTACAACCATTCAATCAAGAAGTTTTGCAGAAAAATACTTACAAATAACCATGCAAACCCTAGTTGTAACACCTTCCTTCAAGAGAAACACCATAAATGCCAAAAATCTCTTCCTTCAATAAGTGCACATCACTTAGTTCAACCAAAGACCCCAATAGGGCGCTAAAAATTATACCTCACTAATGAGTGAGTGATGAATGATGATAAAATGAGGCTAAAACTCCTCAATATATAATGTATGAATGACCTAATTTACTTTTAGGTCATAAAAAGGTCGACAAGTCCATAATGTCAAAATCATACTGTTTTTACATTAAATGCTAAGTAAAAACCCTAATTATGCAGAAAAGAGAGTAAAAATCCCCTTCAAGGGAGGCGCTAGCCCCTTTTGGGGAAAATGAGACATCTTGGAGCAAAACGTTAGCCCTCCAGTGGCCTCTCCAACATGCCACATGTGCCACTGCTGCCCAGTCTGCCTCCAAAAGTGTCCATGAAGCTGGATGATGTCATGGTGAATATGGGGATGTATTAAGCCTTCCAAAGCTAGCGTTCCACTAAAAAAGGGGTCATCCCCCTAGGTCTAGTCTCTAGTCCTGCCAAAGTGCCCTTGATGGGACGTCCTCTTCCTCTAAGGTGAAAAACCTCTGACCATCCTCTGCCTTGTCTTTTCCCTCTGATGGGGTCTAAACATCCATCTGGTGGGCTCTTTTGCCCCATGGAGGTCTGAACTGATCATCTCCCCATGTGTACCGGTCTAAATGGTACCTGTCTATCGGGTATGGTCCTGCACATCACAAGCTACGCCCTCTATGGGCTCATCAGTCACAGGGATCATAGAAATGTCAATCACATTTCATCATTAATATTATTAAACATATGCATGAAATCCCTAATACAACCACCAATATCTCAAAGACATTACACAAGCCTGCAATACAAGTCTGGGGAAAAAGACAAGGTGTTCTATTAGGCTAGTGTCCAGAGAAAAAGGAAAGTTCCCAGAGAGAAATCATTCAAGCCATGTAAGTGGATGATGTGGTCATGGGAATTACAAGCATGTGGGTATAGTAAGGGAAAAGGATGAAATGTGTTATCTGTGGGTGCCTTTGTAGAAGGCGAGTTTTCCCTGTCATGGATGCATTTTTTCCAAGCTCATTTTTTCCTTTGTTTTTTCTTTTTGTTCAAGAGCTAACCAGGGGAGACTGCCTTGGCATGGTGACCAGAGCTGATAACGTTAGCCACAAGTACCATTGCAGAAATGAGAAGGCTGGCTTATGATGAGACCCCCTTTCCCTTGGCCATGCAACCAAGAGTCACTTCCCTGGCGTGGTAACCAGATGATCGCAATGTCACACTGCTAGGTACCCATGGACCTAATAGGCGGGATCCTGATGAGCCCCCCTATCCTCTGACTAGGTCCTGACTCTTTTATTTATTTTCCCTTTGTTCAAAGCTAACCAGGGGACACCGCCTTGGCATGGTGACCAGAGCTGACAGCGTTACCCACAAGTACTTTGCAGAAATGAGAAGGTTGGATCGTGATGAGACCCCCTTTCCCTTGTCCATGCAAGAAAGAGTCACTTCCCTGGCGTGGTAACCATATGATTGCAATGTCATACTACTAGGTACCCATGAACATAATAGGCTGGCTCGTAATGAGACCCCCCATCCTCTGACTAGGTCTTGTTTTATTATTTACCGGGTCCCTCTTGTTTCTTGCTGAGAATCTTTTTATTGCTTTCTCGGAGATCCCTGGGCAAAGCATCTCGAGGTTTATTCTTAGGCTTTTATCATTTACTAGCTTGCTTTTATATTTTGGGCCTTTAGCCCCTTCTTCCCATGAGGTAAGGTGCAATCCTCGAAAGGTTCAGTCCAATGCTTGGACAAGGGGAATGGGATAGATAAGAAGGAAGCAAGATGTAAAAATGGTTTTATGAGGGGAGCGAATGATAATTTTTCAGAAACCCCCCAGTGGAAAACAAAAACCTACAGACACAGGCTTGCTAGGGCACCATGTCAACCCCCCCAAACATGGTCAAGTGGGCAAATGTAAGATCCAAGCAGTTTTTAGAGATAAAAGGAATTAGATGCATATATTTAAAGGTTTTAACGATCAAAAGTGACACATACCATGATACCTGGACCAATTACCTCATGGAGCTAGAACCTCTTCTGATACAGGACCAAGCCGATGATGATGGATGCTGTTGCTGCTGACGAGACAAGGACAATGGAAGAAGAAAAGGTGGGCCCTCTAGGGACATGCTCAGGTCAATCCTACTCTTGGTACTCCATGTCTAGGACCTGTGGGCCTCGAGACATGATCTCCTAGCTATCCCTAAAAAGTGGGGATAACATTTGACTCCAACTCGGGGACATGTGCTCACTGTAGAGCGCATAAGAACCTTAGCATCTCTGGCATAACCTGCAGACCTGCTCAATCTCGATAGGGTATCAGTAAAAAAATTGGGGTGGTAATGCCACCCCATCACACATAGATATATATACTAAAATAAAGCAATCAATAAGTAAGAATGTGAAAGCAAACTTCTTACCTATACTTACCTGTTGGCTAGAATGTTTGGTGTAGTCAAACAACCAGTGAAGCCAATCTAGCAACGTCCCATGATACCTGCCTTTGTGCTTCATCATAAACCAAAATAGTGATAAATCAAGCACATAAATGACATGGGTTAGAACATATATCATATCATCGGAAATCATAAAGTCTAACTCATGGAGGTGGGTGGGAGGGATAAAATCTTGCCAAGTCCATATCCGAGGAAAGCACTCAATCCACCTTCGAAAAGGGTCATGAAAAGTCCAAGGTTCAGAACACTGACTCTGAGGGTTGGTAAACTGTCTACCTAGGATGTCTTCACACTCTAGATCTCCGGAAGGAATCGACAAAGATCTAACAGAGGACTGGCCAACTCTCAAGGGAAGGTTGAAACACTGAGAAGATAGACTCGAACTCATAGTTTTTGACCAACCCTTGTATTCTAGGGTTTTCTTTAGAGGAAACTCAATGTAAAAGACACACTTCCCAACTATACCTTTAATGAAACAACGAGGCAAGGTAATAGCAGGTAGCTGGAGAAAAAGGTCATGAGAATCCTTCTTTAGGAAAACAATGTTTTTACTCCTATCAAAATCCGAGCATAGTGGTGGTTGATAGTCATCTTCGTAGGGTAAATCCAAGTGATCGGAGGAGTAGTCATCAAAGGCCTCAAGGTAAGACCGAAAATTTTTAGGCAAACGTTGTACTTGGTCAACCTTGGGCATTTGGGGAGTGTCAGTAAAAATCTTATCTCCCTGTTGCCACTAGTCAAGAGCTTGTTGTGATAATTGCAAAGGCAACGCCCGGAGATGACTCTTTATGTCATATATGGGATCCATATCATAATCAAATGCATCCCACCTACGTCTCCCAACATGTATGAACTCATCAAAATCAACTATGTTAGTATCAATATCATAACATGGAGGGTTTGAAACATTCAAAAGCTCACCCATCTCATTCTCTTCTTTCGAATCATAAACTAGACAATTACCTTAATCTTGGAGAGGAGGGCAACTTATTTTTTCTTCTTGTGCAAGATCTTCGAGGACTTGGGTATGCATTATAGTCTTATCCTCCTGAGTAGCTCCTTCTTCTTTGGTAATGCAGCAAGGAAGATGCTCTTCATTCGGGGATTCCATTTCTCCACCACTCTCTAAGTCATGAAAAAAGGTATCATCAAAATCTTGAAAAGGAAAGAAACTAACCTTATCATGTTGTTGTTGTGCAGGTGGAGAAGGCTCGTGGATCACTTTATCAAAAGGAAAATGGAAAGTTGATACTTCTTCATTGGGTTTTGGCTCCTCAACTATATCCTCAGCGATCCCTTGTTGATTTGTGGTTTGTTCCCCTTCTTGCTGGATATCAATGATGAAGCTCTCAAGGGTAAACAAACTCTCCCCATTGAGAGTATTCAAGGAAAAGAGGCATCCTATCTCAAGTGAAGAGACCTTCTCCTCAATTACTGAAGCCATGTAGTAGGCTTCATCGAGCGACCTTGGGGTTCTCTTATCAAGAGGGAAACTCAGATACCCCAAGAGTGCATGTGTAAAGAGATGGATAAGATATCTCTCCTTGGGATGATGACTCTCATGAATTTGATATAGCTTGCTCTCAAATCTAACTTGGAAGTCCCCGATGGTTTCATCCTCAGTTTGCTTCATATGCTCAAGTTCTTTTAATAGTGCTGGGATGTCTTCTGATTTGATTCCCCATCTCTCGAGAAAGGTTTTCTCAAATTGCTCCATAGTTGTGATGCTGGCATCAGGGAGGTTGTCATACTATTCTTTGGCATATCACCAAAGAGTGGTCGAGAAAAGTTTCATGACCACGTCCTCAGCATAATCATCGATAGGGTGGGATATGAAGAAGCTCCAGAAATTTCTTATATGATAGTCAACTCTTTCTCTATCACCACCACCGAATCCAGGGAGCAATTTTATGTATTCAAAGGGAATTTGTTGAGGGTACCCTGGGATGTTATCCATGTCTAAGGGTTTGTAGTTTCCCGGGTCCCATTGTGAATTCATAGTTGTCTTCGTCATCAGTGGAGTCGCCAGATAGTTTTCTTGAAACTATCAAAGAAATAGGGAAAACACCCTAGTGGAGTCACCAGGTAAGCTTGTAAGATAAGGCATCTAGGGGAAAGGCTTACCAAAAAGTTGTCGTCTTGAGGAAGGTTTGAGTCATTGTTCCCCGACAATGGCGCCAAAATGTTATCACACAGTTTGTAGGGAGGACAAAGCTTGAAGTTTGTAGGTCAAACTAGTGATACAGGAACCTATCCCACGCAATGTCACCATGATGGGGAGGTTCTTTCTGTTTAGGGAGGTTAGGCCCAGGGGAGACGTCCCCAGTAACTTGGGGTTTTGAAGAGGCAAAAGGATAAAAGGTTAAAGATAGGTTTCCCCCTTCACAAGTTACCACCAAAAGANAAAATGAGGCTAAAACTCCTCAATATATAGTGTATCAATGACCTAATTTACTTTTAGGTCATAAAAAGGTCGACAAGTCCATAATGTCAAAATCATACTATTTTTACATTAAATGTTAAGTAAAAACCCTAATTAAGCAGAAAAGAGAGTAAAAATTCCCTTCAAGGGAGGCGCTATCCCCTTTTGGGGAAAATGAGACATCCTGGAGCAAAACGTTAGCCCTCCAGTGGCCTCTCCAACATGCCACATGTGCCACTACTGCCTAGTCTGCCTCCAAAAGTGTCCATGAAGTCGGATGACGTCATGGTGAATATGGGGACGTCCTAAGCCTTCCAAGACTAGCGTTCCACTGAAAAAGGGGTCATCCCCCTAGGTTTAGTCCTGCCAAAGTGCCCCTGATGGGACGTCCTCTTCCTCTAAGGTGAAAAACCTCTGACCATCCTTTGCCCTGTATCTACCCCCTGATGGGGTCTAAACATTCATTTGGTGGGCTCTTCAGCCCCATGGAGGTCCGAACTGATCATCTCCCCATGTGTATCGGTCTAAATGGTACCTGTCTATTGAGTATGGTCTTGCACATCAAAAGCTACGCTCTCCGTGGGTTCATCAGTCACAGGGATCATAGCAATGTCAATCACATTTCGTCATTAATATTATCAAATATATGCATGAAATCCCTAATACAACTGCCAATAGCTCAAGACATTACACAAGCCTGCAATACAAGTCTGGGGAAAAAGACAAGGTGTTCTATTGGTCTAGTGTCCACAGAAAAAGGAAAGTTCCCATAGAGAAATCATTCAATCCATGTAAGTGGATGATGTGGTCATGGGAAGTCCAAGCATGTGGGTATAGTAAGGGAAAAGGATGCAATGTGTTATTTGTGGGTGCCTTTGTAGAAGGCGAGTTGTCCCTGTCATGGATGCATTTTTTCCAAGCCCATTTTTTCCTTTGTTTTTTCATTTTGTTCAAGAGCTAACTAGGGGAGACTGCCTTGGCATGGTGACCAGAGCTGAAAGCATTACCCACAAGTACTTTTGTAGAAATGAGGGCTGGCTTGTGATGAGACCCCATTTCCCTTGGCCATGCAACCAAGAGTCACTGCCCTGGCGTGGTAACCAAATGATCGCAATGTCACACTGCTAGGTACACATGGACCTAATAGGTTGGCTCGTGACGAGACCCCCTATCCTTTGACTAGGTCCTGAATCTTTTATATATTTTCCCTTTGTTCAAGAGCTAACCAAGGGACACCGCCTTGGCATGGTGACTAGAGCTGACAACATTACCCACAAGTACTTTGCAGAAATGAGAAGGCTGGCTCGTGATGAGACCCCCTTTCCCTTGGCCATGCAAGCAAGAGTCACTTCCCTGGCGTGGTAACCATATGATGGCAATGTCATACTGCTAGGTAC
Organism: Picea glauca; assembly: GCA_000966675.3. Taxonomy (NCBI): domain Eukaryota; kingdom Viridiplantae; phylum Streptophyta; class Pinopsida; order Pinales; family Pinaceae; genus Picea; species Picea glauca. The sequence continues at coordinate 27,847 of JZKD02S0172472.1, read as the reverse complement.
CCATGAACATAATAGGTTGGCTCGTAATGAGAACCCCCATCCTCTGACTAGGTCTTGTTTTATTATTTACCGGGTCCCTCTTGTTTCTTGCTGAGAATCTTTTTATTGCTTTCTTGGGGATCCTTGGGCAAAGCATCTCGAGGTTTATTCTTAGGCTTTTATCATTTACCAACTTGCTTTTATCTTCTGGGCCTTTATCCCCTTCTTCCCGCGAGGTAAGGTGCAATCCTCGAAAGGTTCATCCCAATGCCTGGACAAGGGGAATGGGATAGATGAGCAGGAAGCAAGATGTAAAAATGGTTTTATGAGGGGAGCAAACGATAAATTTTCAGAAACCCCCCAGTGGAAAACAAAAACCTATAGACACAGGCTTGCTAGGGCACCTTGTTAACCCCCCCAAACATGGTCAAGTGGGAAAATGTAAGATCCAAGCAGTTTTTAGAGATAAAAGGAATTAGATGCATATATTTAAAGGTCTTAATGATCAAAAGTGACACATACCATGATACCTGGACCAATTACCTCATGGAGCTAGAACCTCTTCTGATACAGGACCAAGCCGATGATGATGGATGCTGTTGCTACTGACGGGACAAGGACAATGGAAGAAGAAAAGGTGGGCCCTCTAGGGACATGCTCAGGTCAATCCTACTCTTGGTACTCCATGTTTAGGACCTGTGGGCCTCGAGACATGATCTCCTAGTTATCCCTAAAAAGTGGGGATAACATCTGGCTCCAACTCAGGGACATGTGCTCACTGTAGAGTGCATAAGAACCTCAACATCTCTGGCATAACCTGCAGACCTGCTCAATCTCAATAGGGGTATCAGTAAAAAAATTGGGGTGGTAATGCCACCCCAAAACACATAGATATATATACTAAAATAAAGCAATCAATAAGTAAGAATGTGAAAGCAAACTTCTTACCTATACTTACCTGTTGGCTGGAATGTTTGGTGTATTCAAACAACCAATGAAGCCAATCTAGCAACGTCCCACAATACCTGCCTTTGTGCCTCATCATAAACCAAAACAGTGATAAATCAAGCACATAAATAAAATGGGTTAGAACATATATCATATCATCGGAAATCAAAAAGTCTAACTCATGGAGGCGGGTGGGAGGGATAAAATCTTTCCAAGTCCATATCTGAGGAAATCACTCAATCCACCTTTGGAAAGGATCTTGAAAAGTCTAAGGTTCAGAACACTGACTCTGAGGGTTGGTAAACTATCTACCTAGGACATCTTCACACTCTAGATCTCTGAAAGGAATCGACAAAGATCTAATAGAGGACTGGCCAACTCTCAAGGGAAGGTTGAAACACTGAGAAGATAGAGTCGAACTCATAGTTTTCAACCAACCCCTGTATTCTAGGGTTTTCTTTAGAGGAAACTCAATGTAAAAGACACACTTCCCAACTATACTTTTAATGAAACAATGAGGCAAGGTAATAGCAGGTAGCTGGAGAAAAAGGTCATGAGAATCCTTCTTTAGGCAAACAATGTTTTTACTCCTATCAAAATCCGAGCATAGTGGTGGTTGATAGTCATCTTCGTAGGGTAAATCCAAGTGATCGGAGGAGTAGTCATCAAAGGCTTCAAGGTAAGACTGAAATTTTTTAGGCAAATACTATACTTGGTCAACCTTGGGCATTTACGGAGTGTCAGTAAAAATCTTATCTCCCTGTTGCCACTGGTCAAGAGCTTGTTGTGATAATTACAAAGGCAACGCCTGGAGATGACTCTTTATGTCATATATGGGATCCATATCATAACCAAATTCATCCCACCTATGTCTTCCAACATGTATGAACTCATCAAAATAAGCTATGTCAGTATCAATATCATAACATGGAGGGTTTGAAACATTCAAAATCTCACCCATCTCATTCTCTTCTTCCGAATCATAAAGTAGACAATTACTTGAATCTTGGAGAGGAGGGAAACTTATCTTTTCTTCTTGTGCAAGATCTTTGAGGACTTGGGTATGCATTATAGTCTTATCCTCCTGAGTATCTCCTTCTTCTTTGGTCATGCAGCAAGGAAGATGCTCTTCATTTGGGGATTCCATTTCTCCACCACTCTCTGAGTCATGAAAGAAGGTATCATCAAAATCCTAAAAAGGAAATAAAATAACCTTATCGTGTTGTTGTTGTGTAGGTGGAGAAGGCTCGTGGATCGCTTTATCAAAAGGAAAATGGAAATTTGATACTTCTTCAATGGGTTTTGGATCCTCAACTATATCCTCAGTGATCCCTTGTTGATTTGTGGTTTGTTCCCCTTCTTTCTGGAAATCAATGATGAAGCTCTCAAGGGTAAACAAACTTTCCCCATTGAGAGTATTCAAGGAAAAGAGGCATCCTATCTCAAGTGAAGAGACCTTCTCCTCAATTACTGAAGCCATGTAGTAGGCTTCATCGAGCAACCTTGGGGTTCTCTTATCAAGAGGGAAACTCAGATACCCCAAGAGTGCATGCGTAAAGAGATGGATCAGGTATCTTTCCTCGGGATGATGACTCTCAGGAATTTGATATAGCTTGCTCTCAAATGTAACTTGGAAGTCCTCGATGGTTTCATCCTCAGCTTGCTTCATATGCTCAAGTTCTTTTAATAGTGCTGGGATGTCTTCTGATTTGATTCCCCATCTCTCGAGAAAGGTTTTCTCAAATTGCTCCATAGTTGTGATGCTGGCATTAGGGAGGTTGTCATACCATTCTTTGGCATATCACCAAAGAGTGGTCGAGAAAAGTTTCATGACCACATCCTCAACATAATCATCGATAGGGTGGGATAGGAAGAAGCTTCAGAAATTTCTTATATGATAGTCAACTCTTTCTCTATCACCACCATCGAATCCAGGGAGCAATTTTATGTATTCAAAGGGCATTTGTTGAGGCTACCCCAGGATGTTATCCATGTCTAAGGGTTTGTAGTTTCCCGAGACCCATTGTGAAGTCATAGTTGTCTTCATCATCAGTGGAGTTGCCAGATAGTTTTCTTGAAACTATCAAAGAAATAGGGAAAACACCCTAGTGGAGTCGCTAGGTAAGCTTGTAAGATTACGCATCTAGGGGAAAGGCTTACCAAAAATTTGTCGTCTTGAGGAAGGTTTGACTCATTGTTCCTCGACAACGACGCCAAAATGTTATCGTACAGTTTGTAGGGAGGACAAAGCTTGAAGTTTGTAGGTCAAACTAGCGATATCGGAACCTATCCCACCCAATGTCACCACGATGGGGAGGTTCTTTCTGTTTAGGGAGGTTAGGCCTAGGGGAGACGTCCCAGGTAACTTGGGGTTTTGAAGAGGCAAAAGGATAAAAGGTCAAAGATAGGTTTCCCCCTTCACAAGTTACCACCAAAAGATAGTCCCATCTAAACAACCAATAAAGATGAATAATAGACAAGTAGAGTCCCTGCCCGAGGACAAAACAACAACAAACTTGATATATGCAGGTCTTGGTTAGTACTTCATGTATATTGATGACTATCTAATATTCAAATAAGCAATTATGGAAATAAATATTGATGAAGTCAATGTTTATCAATATAGCAATGCAAATAATATCACGTCCTCAATAAATGCTAGAATGACACGACATTCAATGTAACAAATCAACACACCATATAATAAATGCCTTTAACTACCATTCAATTGCTTATAAAATGAAATGTTGCTGCAACAAGATGAAATAACCAAGGGTGATGTCAACATTCTAGGGTTAGTAGGTTAGGGTTAGTGTAGTTAGGGTTTTAGTTTTGAAAGAAGTTTGAGAGTGTTTGGATTTGATTTCACTTCAACGCTGGAGGCTAGAGATCAGTGCCTTAGGGTTAAAGGAGTCAATAAATGATGGATGCAAGAGTTGAAGGGAAAGAGATTTCAAAGGAATGGAGGGAAAATTTTCAAGGTGCTGCTAGAGCAGGGCCTTATAAGCAGAACCCTAAGAGAGAGAGGCTCACTCTGGTGTTGCAAAAGCAAGGCCTCATGCTCTCTCCTCCTTCCCGGCAAACGGCTAGCCCAAAAATAGAAAAATAGACCAAGACAGGAGGTTTTGTTGAGGGAGGTGTTGCTAGAGCAAGGCCTATCAACAAAACCTAGAATAGTATGGCCCTAGTGTAGTAAACCTAGGCCAGAGATGTCTCACTCTGCTTGGCTAAAAAAAGGTACGACTAGCATGAGGAAGAAAGAAAAATGAGTGTAGCTATGGCTAGGCTCTCTTTTTCCTCTTCAATGGCTTAAGGCTTCTCTATCAGGGGACATGAGACAATGACCTACTTGTGTGTTTGTCCCCTAGGGTTTTGATTCAGCAATATTTATAAATAGATGCAAGAAATCAAACTACAACCATTCAATCAAGAAGTTTTGCAAAAAAAGACTTACAAATCATGAAGAAATAACCATGCAAACCCTAGTTGTAACACCTTCCTTCAAGAGAAACACCATAAATGCCAAAAATCTCTTCCTTCAACAAGTGCGCATCACTTAGTTCAACCAAAAACCCCAATAGGACGCTAAAAATAAGACCTCACTAATGAGTGAGTGATGAATGATGATAAAATGTGGCTAAAACTCCTCAATATATAGTGTATCAAAGACCTAATTTACTTTTAGGTCATAAAAAGGTCGACAAGGCCATAATGTCAAAATCATATTGTTTTTACATTAAATGCTAAGTAAAAACCCTAATTAAGCATAAAAGAGAGTAAAAAGCCCCTTCAAGGGAGGCACTAGCCCCTTTTGGGGAAAATGAGACATCTTGGAGAAAAACGTTAGCCCTCCAGGGGCCTCTCCAACATGCCACATGTGCCACTACTGCCCAGTCTACCTCCAAAAGTTTCCATGAAGCCGGATGACGTCATGGTGAATATGGGGATGTCCTAAGCCTTCCAAGTCTAGCGTTCCACTGAAAAAGGGCTTATCCCCCTAGGTCTAGTCCTACCAAAGTACCCCTGATGGGACGTCCTCTTCCTCTAAGGTGAAAAACCTCTGACCATCCTCTACCCTGTCTCTGCCCCCTAATGGGGTATCAGCATCCATCTGGTGGGCTCTTCAGCCCCATGGAGGTCTGAACTGATCATCTCCCCATGTGTATAGGTCCAAATGGTACCTGTCCATCGGGTATGGTCCTGCACATCAAAAGCTACACCCTCCATGGGCTCATCAGTCACAGGGATCATAGCAATGTCAATCACATTTCATCATTAATATTATCAAACATATGCATGAAATCCCTAATACATCTTCCAATAGCTCAAAGACATTACAGAAGCCTGCAATACAAGTCTGGGGAAAAAGACAAGGTGTTCTATTGGGCTAGTGTCCACATAAAAAGGAAAGTTCGCAGAGAGAAATCATTCAAGCCATGTAAGTGGATGATGTGGTCATGCGAATTCCAAGCATGTGGGTGCATTAAGGGTAAAGGATGCAATGTGTTATCTATGGGTTGCTTTATAGAAGGCGAGTTGTCGATGTCATAGATGCATTTTTTCCAAGCCCATTTTTTCCTTTGTTTTTTCTTTTTGTTCAAGATCTAACCAGGGGAGACTGCCTTGGCATGGTGACCAGAGTTGACAATGTTACCCACAAGTACTTTTGCAGAAATGAGAAGGCTGTCTCATGATGAGACCCCTTTCCCTTGGCCATGTAACCAAGAGTCACTGCCCGACGTGGCAACCAGATGATGGAAATGTCACATTGCTAGGTACCCATGGACCTAATAGGCTGGCTTGTGATGAGACCCCCTATCCTCTAACTAGGTCCTGAATCTTTTATTTATTTTCCCTTTGTTCAAGAGCTAACCAGGGGACACTGCCTTGGCATGGTGACCAGAGATGACAGTGTTACCCAAAATTAATTTTGTAGAAATGAGAAGGTTGGTTCATGATGAGACCCCCTTTCCCTTGGCCATGCAACCAAGAGTCATTGCCTTGGCATGGTAACCAGATGATGGCAATGTCATACTGCTTGGTACCCATGAACAGAATAGGTTGTCTCGTAATGAAACCCCCCATCCTCTAACTAGGTCTTGTTTTATTATTTACAGGGTTCCTCTTGTTTCTTGCTGAGAATCTTTTTATTGCTTTCTCGGGGATCCCTGGGTGAAGAATCTTGAGGTTTATTCTTAGGATTTTATCTTTTACCATCTTGCTTTTACCTTCTGGGCCTTTAGCCCCTTCTTCCCACAAGGTAAGGTGCAATCCTCAAAAGGTTCAGCCCAATGCCTAGACAAGGGGAATGGGATAGATGAGCGAGAAGCAAGATGTAAAAATGGTTTTATGAGGGGAGCAGATGATGGCTTTTTAGAAACCCCCCAGTGGCAAACCAAAACCTACAGACACAGGCTTGCTAGGGCACCCTGTCAACCCCCCCAAACATGGTCAAGTGGGAAAATGTAAGATCCAAGCAATTGTTAGAGATAAATGGAATTAGATGCATATATTTAAAGGTTTTAACGATCAAAAGTAACACATACCATGATACTTGGACCAATTACCTCATGGAGCAAGAACTTCTTCTGATACAGGACCAAGCTGATGATGATGGATGCTGCTGCTGCTGACGAGACAAGAAAAATGGAAGAAGAAAAGGTGGGCCCTCCAGGGCCATTCTCAGGTCAATCCTACTCTCGGTACTCCATGTATAGGACCTGTGGGCCTCGAGACATGATCTCCTAGTTATCCCTAAGAAGTGGGGATAACACGCCTTAAACCACTTCTCACAAAAGTATTAGGGAAATGTTTTAACATCTATTAAAAGTTTCTCTACACTTCTCATACCTAAACTTAGTTTGTAAAAACCAATGCTAAAGATAAGGTGACTAAACTATTAAACTACATCTAAAGTTTTAGAATCTAGATTTTCCGCGTTGATCATATTGTTTGTAGGGTTTTTGAATTTCATTGCATATTCTAGAATTTTAGCCAGAAACCATACCAACAATACATTACATTTAAAATTTTTATGCACACATTGTGGACTGCTTACTAAGTGTATGTTACAAGAGCTTATGAAAAAAATGGTAAAAGTAAAAAACCATACAAACAATTCATTACATTTAAATTTTTTATGTACACAATGTAAAGCATTGACTGAATGCATGTTTCAAGAGCTTATGAAAAAGAAAATGGTGGGTAAAATGTTGGATGATAAAATTGTAAAATGGAGATTGTGAATTGTAAGGAAATAAAACTTGAACAAAACAAGAAGCAAGAAGCAACATTGGGTGAGCAGAGAAGAGTCATTTACCAAAAGGCCTCAATAGTCATCTTTAATATGCACCTTACATTGTTGGACAATTGGTTGTCATTGATGTCAAACCTTGGAGAGTGATCTTAGAGATTGATGTCAACCCTTGGAGAATTCCAGAATCCCTAGAGATGTGGATGAGATCGTTGAACAATTGGTTATCATCTGTATGATCGATGTTGATGATGAGTTAGTTGGGTACATTTGATGTAGTTTACATGCATCCTCAGAGTTGTGGTTATGGGACCCAGATTTAATTGAGGAATAATGACATGAAGGAAAGTGAAATTGTAGGTAAGACTATCATGTATGAATAGTACACATTGTTGCACCTCCTTCGTCACCTTGGTGAGCAAAAATCGAGGTGCTAGCAAGCCTAGTTGGGTCTGCTAGGCAGGACAGAAGTTGTAGAGAAAAGAGTTAGAGAAAGAAAAACAAAACTAAGATTAAAAATTAAACTAATAAAAGCTAAAATCATGAGCATAGGGACATAGAGATAACAAGAACAAAAAGACCCATGTCACCAATGTTTTGAGGCTGATCTATTGATGAAATCAAAGCACCAAGAAGAAAGGGGACTATGAGTCCCTTCTTCCTCCAAGGGAAGGTTATTGGACCCTCACAAGCTTGCTCTCCTTACAACAAGAAAATGAAAATGGTGGTGAAAGAACTCCTTGCAAATCCACTCAATGGAGAGGTGGATTGCCTAATGAAATGGTGCAAAAATGCTCTTGTCAAGGATGGAGTCCTTAAAACAATCTAGGCAGCATAACATTACTTTGAATTCCTTGAGAAAATGAGGTGCATTCATGGCATTTTATAGCATTGCATTGGGTTATTGTGTAACTCCTTTGTAGTGTGAAAAGAGGCCATTTAGGGCATTATTAGGTCTTTGACTAGCCCACCATTCGGATCCAGCCCGGATTTGGAGGTCAAATCGGCTTGGGAGTTGAACCATAAGTGGTTGGGAGGCCGACCACATTCATAAATGTGCCGTTTAGCAGGTGCACGACTTTTTACGCCAACAGTCACGCATCGTGCACCTGTGCGCGCTTTATACGTCCCTGTTCCGTGCATGTGCGCGCATGCCCAAAGTATGCAAAGCGCTCTTCAATTTTTCACTACTTTGTATAGTTTTTGACCTTTTTGAATGCTGTGGTATTAATTCAAGTCCATGAATGACTTCATTACTGCTTTGATGATGCTGAGTTCTTGTAACCATGTGCGAACGAAATTTCAGTGATAACAGATGCCCCTTGATGGATGAGGTTAGGAGAAGACGTATAGCCAAAATCCATCAATGTTTCTTATACTGAGAATGTTGTTGTAAGAGAGAGTAATGGTGTGAGTGTCCAGAGAGATCCGTTGGAGGGAAAAAGGAACTGGTAGGACCCAACCTTCCATAAGGTGTGTAAAATATAAAACTGTGTACAAATGAGGTGAGCATGCCCCATTCTTGTGTCATGTAACTCTAAAAAATATGATGGAAGCGTTGGTGTAGACAACTGCAGCGCCCTCAGAGGCGGTTGTGATAAAGGCAAAAGACAATTCTATAAATGAACATACTCTGAATAGTAGGCAGTGATCGTGGTAATAAGTAGCAGTGATTATGTGGGCATTGATAGCCCAGCCAAGTTCAGAGGTCTTCGGCAAATGAGAGAAATAACTGCAATAGTCACAAAGTAAGAC
>JZKD02S0172461.1:0-15270 GCA_000966675.3 Picea glauca | reverse complement strand
AGGGGTTGATGTTAAGGTTCAACAACATTACAAGGTTGATAGGGCCGTGATTGCAAAAGATTATAATTTTAACCTTGAAAAAAATAAGGTGCTATTGATAGCACCACTTTTTAAAATGAGAGTAAAAATAACCACTAAATGTGATCTCTAAAAAACAAGAACTCTGGAGGGTTCTCATCAAGTTAGTAACTATCTTATTTATATTTGTATTGTAACAATATTTTCTTGTAAATATTATATCTATAGCATTTCCATTTATGTATGAATATGATATCTCTTTTTTATGTCTAAATAGTATTTTTGGTAATTTAGGCCGTAAGAGGTTCTTTAAGTATTTGTGAGGTACTTCCAAATATTCAATTTGTTATCATAGTGATTTTTTAGGGGATCAACACTCAATGGATATACATGTTTATGTGGATTCCGATTGGGCAGGGATGTAGATAGAAGAAGATATACTGACATATACATATTTCAACTATTTAGTGGAGTAGTAATTTGGATGAGAAAGTAACATGATATGGTTAGTTTGTCCACTATAGAGACAAATTATATGGTAGATAATCATGCCTATAATGAGACCATATGACTTATGAAATTGTGTTAATTGTTAGGGATAAGTTAGAGAGATATTATAGTTCAATGTGATAGTAACAATTCCATTTGTTTGGTTAAGAACCCAACCTTTCATGCAAAGACAAAGCATATTGGTTTCTAGTAACATTTCATTCAGGGTATGGTAGAGGATAGAAACATGATACTAGAGAAAGTTAACACTTTGCATAATGTTGGAGATTCTTTGAAAGAACTGGTGAGGATAGGTAAATTCAAGGGATTTTGTGAGTCTATGGGCCTTATGGCCCCTAGTAGTTTGCTTACAGTTTGATGCATTCTCCCTTAAACTCTTGCAAGGTATATGACAAGTGGTAGAATGTTGGGATAGGTGTGTCATACACCTTGGAGTTCTGCAGCTGAGCAATGATCTCAATAAATGCTAAGTATTAGAAGGAAATGGATGCTAAGTAGTAGTAGGAAATTAATGTTGAGAAACAACAATTTTCCAATTAATTAATGGTGGTTTCGAGCATATAGAATTGGAAAACCATAAATGGTTTTGTTATTCCTATTTATTAAGTGTTTTTGTTGCAAGTAATGAGAGAGTGTTTTAAATTACTATTATGCTGTCGAAAATTCTTCAAAATGTTTGTGTTATTGAATACTCATGTTGAGAAAATAGAGACTTTGTAATGTATTGTAACCATTTTTTATTTTCTCAATAATACATTGAACATGCTTTGAAGTGTGGAGTTTTTATTTCGAAAGGGTTTTCCCTTTGAAATCACTATTTTAATGATAGTATGTTTTTTTGTTGTTTATTATTACAACTATGTTTATTTCATTTTCTACACATTCTTCTCTCATTAATTAGTGTAGGATTCCTATTTGACACCTCTACTTCTCTTCATTTGGAATTTCTACTAGACAATCTAGCACAAAGTGCAAAGCCTTCACAAGGGGCTAAGACAAGAGGAACATGGAATATGTTACCACTATCACCTAGGCAACAACTTCCCTCTCTTTATTGAAGGAATAGTATCCAACACAAGGGATGCTTCCCAAGTAGCCTCCAAGAATCCCCAGGAAATACACAATCAATTCTAGGGCCCTCTGGGGTTTCTAATAACACTACTAACGAAATAAGGATAAATTAAGTGAAGGAAAGGTTGAGAGAGAAGACTATTTACATATTTAAAGTGTAGAGGGTTTAGATCAAGAGAAGAAGTTCTCCAAATCAAATATAAATTTAGTAGGAACCCCAAACACTAGGAATGAAGGAAGAGTCTAAGGATGAAGTGAAGATTGGGAAAAAATGTATGAAATATCAACAATAAACTAGTTCTAACAAAAATAAGAAAAATATTACAAGAATAAAAATAAATGATCTCTACTTGTATAAAGATTATGTCAGAACCCTAAATTTGATAAATCTAATAAATAGGTGCACACCACAATTAACAAACTAGATCTTATAAAATAGATTTACTTGATTCAATATTTCATATCTTGCTAGGAATACAGGGTGATTAACTTACCTGGAAACCATGTACTTGCAATCCAGTGACCTTAGAAATGTAGCCATACCTTGATCTTTAATTTGACTGACCACAATAAGAAGTGGGGTACAAATCTCCTCCTAGCCAACCCCTTCGTCATCATGATTGAGAGCCCCCAAGCCCTTAATCCACTACTCAACCAATGATTCTTTAGCCTTGTCCTCTCTATAGAACAACCAAAGAAAGATGTCCTTTTCTCCTTCTTTTACCTCTTTATGTAGAGTCAATCTGTGGTAAATAAACCAATCCCTAGGTTCCATTATCAAATTATTTATTATATTTTAGGGTTTCTCCATCAATCATAGTTACTTATTTTACCATTTTCTTTCATTAACAAATATCCATAATAAGTACTTTTTATGACCCCTTTAGGATAATTATTATATACTTATTTATTATTATTTATTTATATAAGTACTTATTATGACCACTTTAGGATAATTATTATATTCCTTTTATTATTACTATTTATTTATATATTAATAATAATACGGGGCATGAAATACACCCCTCTTTCAAGGACTTCATCCTGAAGTTGGTTTTTATTATGATACTTATATGTTTTTAATTATCTCACCATATCCTCCACAACACCCTTTATTAGCTCCAGTATCTTCCGCAACACCCTATTTTGGACTAGTATAATCCACCCAAGTTACTACAATAGGAATCAAAAGTCCATGTCACAACACCATGGAAACACAAGTACTCTCTAATCGTCCTTCCTAACTTTTAGAACTTGTCTTAAATCCTACCGTTCTATCCAGAACTCCAAGGATCGAGACATTATCTACCGAATAAGGCATCTAGATTGATACTCAGATACACCAGGAATCTTGAAAGGATGACCTAAAATCCCTCCACAAAAACTAGGTATATCCCCAGGCATCGAAGTCCAATCCCACAACATCACCAATGAACAACACTCTAGCCATTCTTCGGGACTTCGAAATCACAACTTCAATACAAGGCATGAGAATTACTGACATAAGTAACAGATTGAGTTTTCCCCAACCCATAAGATGTCACTTGCAATATTCTCCTTTGTGGTAATGGGCTCCCACAATATCATCAAATATATTTACCATCTTGGCCCACTAGTGGATATCTTGTCAATCACCACCTCACAACATGCAATAAATGCATTAGTCATAATACCAACATCTCAAGAAGGAATCCACATTCTATCTCTAGCCTGTCATCACGAGAATACAACATCACTATCATCACCACATGCTCCTGCATGTCATCATAAGACATCTTAGAAAAAACATTTCCATGAAATTACATGATGTCATCCCATTATGAGATACCATCACAAGAAATATAATCTCAACTCATATTTATCAAAGGCTTAGCCTTTCATCAACACAATTAAATGGAATCCCATAACATCATATTTAACTACCATATTATCTTAAGACAACATAACATCATGAATGCATAATGAATACAAAGAAATAAAACATCATGGACATTCTTATCATGATTTATCAACGAAATCGAGCCACTAGATAGCTATCACATCTAATTCAATAATCATCATCAAAACATCCCTCCTACATGGATCTACTTGGTTAATTTCGTCATCCCAAGCTAACTTTCAAAGGGTTATCATTAAAATGAGTGTCATGTGATCATCTTGACACGAACTGTTTCCTAATTGAAATTTTATGGGATATGTATAGTCACCTTAAATTTTTTCTTGTTGAGTTTCATATCAACCCCCATTATCTAGAGCCACAATCTCTAGTCATTGGCATACAATCTTCTTACTCTTCAATAATATCAATCTCTAAGACTTCAACTCCTTAATTCATTTATTGATCACAAAAATTGAGCACTCTCTTTGTTAACTCATATCCTCACATATCAAGCCAAGTTATTGTAATTCTTACCCCATCTCATGGTTTTCCTCGATACTACAAAATATTGCACTAAAAGAAAAGTTGTTCGTGAATAGTAGATCAATTACCAAGATATGATTTGAAATAAAATGAATCTTTCTTAATGAACCATGTGCCATGAAATGTTAATGAGTTAGTGAAACATATGTCTGGCTATAAATGAAATAACGACCAACAGATCCAAGCATAACATCCATCATTTGCAATAATAAATATCATTCTAACCCAAATGAGATATCAAAGATTACAAATCTATTATTGAGGTATCTTACACCGACATATCATGTATTTGCAATGATAACCCAAAGAGAAGGAATGTATACTACTATTGTAAAAGGATATAAATGAAAACATGTTTATTATTCAATGGTGATCATCAATGTATCATAAATAATGGCCTGAGTATGATATCATGTCGTGTAAAGAATGATCTACCCCATATGTCAAACACACTTAATTTATAACCATGAGATTTGATCTAAATTTAATAACCAACAAGCACTTTGAGCAACCTTCAAAATATAATCACCAAAGTCTTGTCACCAGGTATCATCATAATCATTAGGTATTTACCTAAGCGGTGAGAATTTGACCAAAGAGAATACATAATTTCAACAAAGTAATCACCAAAGATATATATCAACAAGAGAAATATCATATCCATTAAGGGGTTTTATCTAGAACTTATGTGTGATACTAATCTTTGTAATTGATGGCTTCTTAGTAGTACAGGAATGTCCATAGGGCACTAATAGAAAATTCCTAGACTAAATGTTAAAGGTCACTCATATTTTGTGGAGGATGATATTTATTCCCATTTGTGACAAATAAGGAAGAAACGTTAATTTAAAATAACCTTGTAAGTGTCAATTGTGCTTAATGTTTTGGTGTTAACATATTAAACAAATTCGCATGCATAATCCAATATTTGCATAGCTCAGATCAGATCTTAGTGTAAAATTCAATTTTAAAAATTGTCTCAACAAATTTCTTTGAAAGGTTCAAGTCCAATTCATTTAGAAGAGTTACTAATATCCATTTCACCTATTCATGCTCAATCAATTTGTTTGGGATCATTGAGTTTAGCTGAAATTCAATTATCTTATTTATATGAGTTTAGATGGAAAATAACCAATGATCTCACAAATTCCCCAAACTCCATTATATTTGGTGTTTACCTATCAAAAATATTTTCATGGACATGCAAATCATGAAACAAAAGTATTTCCCTTTTGATGCCATCATGATTCATAACCACTAGGTAACATTCACCATCTGTTGAAAAAATGGTTGCCATTGATTTCAACCCTAGAAGAAGTCAAGAAGCCTCTAGAAGTGATGGGTGTATTTGCAGAAGTCTCTAAAGTGGTCCCCTTATGGCATAGCTTTAAGCATGACCCTCATGGGAAGACGCTATGAAGAATTCTACAAGAAGCCCTGGAAATATGGCTAAGTGGTTAAGAATCCCTAGAGTCTTGGTCATGAAGATCAAAGTTAATTGAAGAAAAATAACATGAAGGACATTGCAACTGCATTCATAACCATAATAGATTGATAGTCCCCATCATGTCGTTTCCAACAATAGGTGGCATACCATGTGGTTCCTCACGGTTGAGAAGGTATGCCCTCATAAAAATGAAGCCCCGAAGTATGTTCAAGTGGCCCCGAAGATAAGGTCAAAGGAGTTACAAGTTGGCCCTAAATTCAAGTAAAGGAGAAAAGTTATTGCAAACAAGGAGTTACAAGTCGACTTAAAGATCGAGTAAAGAAGTTACTTGGAAGGGTATAAATACACTAAAAAACCTCCAAGACGTGCCTCAAACATGTGCCATACCATCCAAGATATGCCTCAAGGTATATACCAAAGCCTCCATGATACAAGCCTCAATATATATATATATATATATATATATGAGCATACATTTCAACATGTGAATAACTTGGTGCATGAGATATCATATATTCTATTATCACTGAGTGAATTTTTGGGTTGAAGAAACAATCTACAAAGGTAACCTACAAACCAACTTTAATACTAGAATCTAACCCTTCCAATATAGAGAGGGCTCTCTCTGAGACTTGATATATGATAGATAGATTGCTTTTTGAACGGATTGCTAGGTTTAGACGATTGAGGTAGTTTTTTGAAGGTTTGTTGGAAAGGAGTTATAGTATCTCCAGGGCTATGGAGTCAACCCTTTTAAACAAAAGAAAACAATGATTGGTAGGTAGAACTCCCAAAGGAACAAGGCTAAATAAGGTGATGAACTTTCAGTTTTGAGTTTGATTATGAAGGGTGAAAGAGGAACGGAAACACATAACAAAATTAGAGCACCACGAAAGATGAATTCTGACCTTAGTTAAGAAGATAGACAAAGTTTAAATCACTTAAGCCTAGAGCACCATTTGATGACTTCTAGACCCTTAATTATCCAATTTAAACAGAAGAAAAGTGAAGATGAAAGTAAGTACACAAGAAATACATACAAAGATAAGAGAACATTCTTCAGATCACCACCATTAGAATATTTTTCATAAGACTTCGGGACCTATTCATTTGTATTTCTATTAGAGTCATAAAATTACAATGAAGATCAAAATGTCTATAATTCTTCCAACTCACCCCTCTTTACATCAAAATAATCAACATATATAGAAAAGTAATGCCACATTTGGATGCTAGGGGTCAAACTACTATATCCTAGAATCATGGATCTAGTTGCTTTCAAAGAGAACAACAACTTCTACAAGATTTACTAAAAATATAAAATCTGATTTTGCCAATCATAAAATAACCAAAGTATCCTTTACAATCATAGATATTGAGAAAAATTTGACCATATGGTTGTGATGAGTCATCAGGTCCATATGGGGAGTGCCTCGAGTCATCATGTGCACTATTGGACAACTTTATCACCCTTGCGTAGAAAACTTTGGTTACTGTTGTGCAAGTGCTAGCTACAACATTTGCGTAGAAACTTTGCATAGAGAATGTCCATTCTATGGTAGCTCATGTGGATCCAAGTAGAAAAACACATCTGGGAACCATGCCCTTACCTACACCCTTGTATTCCTTTCATCATATATCTTTTGTTTTGACCAGGTGAGCTTATATCATTTGCGTAGTGAATATTCACTATGGAAGTGTTGTGTATGACTACTTCTTAGTTAAGACAATAGATTGTGCAGAAAAAATATTCACCTTGGTGAAACAACCCTTTACCAACCTCAAATGTGTTTTTTCCACAACTTTGATGATGTAAACAAAACTTTGACATGGTTCCATACCCAAAAAGGAAAAAATTAAGGCTTCCTCACTCATATTTTTGCAACTTCAACAATGAGGTTTAGCTTGTCATTACTTTCTTCATCCAATTTCACTTGTAATCTTAAGGTCCTACTTTCTTTCCTCAATGACAGGTTCCATCTCTTTAAATTTCCCACCTGCTTGAACAAGGTTGTATTTGTCTTCAACTTTGATTGAGCATTAGAAAGTACTGTACATGCAATATCTATGGCTGGTCTACATTCCTTGTAATGTTTCATGATTCCTTCCTCTGATATTCTCTTTTCTTCCCTGAGCTTGATGATCTTGTCTTGAGATTCTCTTAGCTACTTATTCAGCCACCTTATGTTCTTTTCTCCTTCTGTGGGTGAAGTAGGATATTTATGACCTGTTTCTTGCTTGCCCTGTATTCCTAGACTACTCTTCCTGGCTGGGGACCTTGTCAGAGGTGATGTGGGTTTAGCTATAATTGTAGTCTCAGGGATTTTCCTAATCTTCCTTCCCTTTGAAATTTCTTGCATAATACCTTCTTTTCTCTGTGGTGTTTGTACTTGAAGAGTCTTATCTGTTAGTTTCCATTTCGATTCCTTGTTCTACTAATAGAATTGGGCTATAACATGTTGAGCTTTCTTGAGTTTTTGTTTCATCTCTTTAACATATTAATGTTTGTCCCCTAGTTTCACTTGCACCTCATCCCTCTCCTGGGATGCAAATTCAATAAACTATGTCTGAACTGTGGGTATGGGAAGCCTCCTAGTAGATGACCCGACGAGTGGTTTACTGGGAGCCTGTGTCTCCTTGGGTTCATCAATTAATTGTAGTTTTCTTCTTTTATTCAAAATTGGTTGAATGGGTGATGGATTCTCAATCTCTTTTCCTTTTCCTCTTTCAACAACACCTCCTCCTTTCACCCCTAAACTATTAAATGTTTATTTCTTAGCATACATGGGGGTATCTCCTTTAGGATCTAGGTAAATGTTTGTTGAGGTCAAGAAGGAATCCCAATCCATGTTTAACATTCTAATCTCTTCAACCACCAACAACTTCACCAAGGAAAAGTGGATCAGGCTACTCTTTATCTTGTAAACCCTAGCTTGGACTTTGTCTACCATTTTTTCCAGGCTTCTATATAGGTAGAAGGGTAAGTTTAGGGGGATTTTCCCTATGAAATGCATAAGGAGCCTTATGTGGTATTGATATACCCTGTCAAACCTACCCTCACAAGTAACTTATTTTTGGATTACCCTCAAAAGATTATCATAAGGTTCTAAAACATATTCCCTAGGGATGGTGGCACCAATTTTTTTTTGTGTGTATTTAGGTTTGATAAAATCAATATAAAATGAAGGATTTAAGGGAATACCTTTAAACCACTTCTACTCCTATGTAGGGATCTCTGTAGAAACTGATATGGTTTCTTATGATACTCGAAAAGTGACCCCTGCAATGGTTGTGATGACACCATTAAATTTTAGAGAAAACTGCTTGGTTAGCTGCACACTATACCCCTGAACTTTTTCACAAAATCTCATACATCCAGCCTGCTCAAAGGACACCCTGTATGGAGGGTCTGATTTCACCAAAGTAAACCCTTGGGGTTCATATCTAAAAATGTTTCCTCTCTTTTATTTCTTCTTTCCCTGTGGATTCATGGTTCTGCGATGTCTTCTTTGCAAAAGTAAATTTCATACTACTCAAAGCATAAAAACCTTCAATCTCAGCATGCAAGCTTGTGCAACAACTAGTATGGCTAGGGTTTGTCTCGAATGAAGAAAACCTGATTATATGAAAGGCATATTCGTTCAGAGAATAAAATTTCAATGGGATCCAATTAAGACTCTTAGACAATTATTGAAATGAATAATGAGTGCACAGCAAAAAAAACAGAGTACATGATTGTGTAGCAAATGGCAACACACAACACTTGCGCAGTGAATGGAATTTGTGTAGAAGAGAGATTTGGAGTTTGTTGGATAGGATATGGACTATGCACAGGTCGTTAAGGAAATTCAAACAGATAAAAAGGTGGCCAATATACATTCTTGAAGGGATAAGGAGCGAAATTTGAAATGGGAAGCGCTTATCGAAGGTGACAAGATGCTTCAAGGAAAATTAGGAATTTTCACAGTGAACTTGCGCACCGCGTATAAGTTTGAAGCTTGCAATGATACAATGAAATGGAGTGTCATGATTGTCCCTTCTCTGACCTCATGAGAGGTGATGATGAACCATAATACTTTTTGACAAGACATTCACCCTAGCCTATGACTCAACCTTAGCACATAATTCCCCATTTTTTTATATGATTCAAGACTTAGGAAAAAGTGGACCATTACAAAAATTTGAACATGATGGACTTTTAAACTCTTGACTCTTTTCTTTTTATGATGGTGTTTTATGAGAAAGACAATACACTCTTTAACCCAACTTGTGGCTAGATCCATTATTGACATTCAAGTCACTCTTTATTTAATTGTTTACCTCATAAACCTTGACACACTAACTATGACTAATCTAGGAATGCCTTGATCTTCACAAGACCATGGCATAAATTTTCAAACTTTAGACAAAATCTAAATTTTACCCCAAAAATATTCATGCTAACATATTCATACCTTTCTCAACTTCAACATCAAGAAGAATAACACCTTATTCAAACTTTTATTCAACCTTGTGGGACTAGACAGAGAAATAGGAGGGGCCTCACGTGACGATACTAGGACGACCTGTGGGGTCCTTGCTAGAAACCCTATACTTGACCCGCGGGGGTATGCTCAAATAGCATTTTCTAAAAACCCTTTTCTAATATGCAACTCCGAGAACTCCCTCCTTTGCACAACTTCACTACTTCACTTTTGCTAAGAAAACACATCCTTTCTTGGTGATCAAATGAGAGGTTCTTGATGTGTATTTATACCCTTCTAAGTAATTTCTTTACTTGATCTTTGAGCTTCCCTACAACTTCTTGTTTGCAACAAATTTTCTCCTTTACTTTACTTTATATCTAACTTGTAACTTATTTGACCTTAGATCCGGGGCTTCTTGACCATACTTTTGGGATTCATCCTTAATAAGGAATAATGTCTCAACTGTGTGGAACCATGTAGCATGCCACCCATCATTGGAAATGACATGACAAGGAATATCAATTTATGATGGTTCTAAACACATTTTCAATGTCCTTCATGTTATTTTTCTTCAATTAACTTTGGGCTTCATGACCACGCCTCTGGGGATTCTTAACCACTTAGCCATATTTCCAAGGCTTCTTGTAGACTTCTTCAAAGAATCTTCCTATGAGGGCCATGATTAAAGTTATGCCATAAGGGGACCACTTTGGAGACTTATTAAAATACACCCATTACTTATAGAGGATTATGGACTTATTCTAGGGTTGACATCAATGAAAACCAATGATAATTCAACCAAGATTATTGGAAAGGGCACAATCAATCTTGGAAGAAAATATGCTAGGGTAGAAAATGTCTTACTTTTCGAGAATATGAACCACAATATTCTAAGTGTGAGTTAAATTTTGATATATATTATTTTGAGAACAACATGAAGACAAAATTATAACCGATATATAACAAGGAAATACATATAGATAGTGTGGAGAACACAAAAATATAGTGAAACCCAACTTCTATTAATGAACAAGAGAGAAAAACATTGTAGAACACAAACTAGCAGAACGGGGTAGCATATCTCTAAAAAGAAAGAGATGTTGGCTATGTTTCATTCGCAACAAGATTTATATCATACTCCATTGCATGCTTAAAGGCCTCCTTCACATCAATTATATATGAGAGAGTGAGAGGAGAACAATTCCCATGATGCATGTGGGATAAATTGGACTAGGTTTATAAAATTCCATAGGCATGTAAAACACTAGGACTTCCTGGGCGGTCACCCATCCCAGTACTACTCTAGCCTGAGCACGCTTAACTACGAAGTTCTAATGGGGTTCGGTGCATTAATGCTATGTTCTAGGCATGCACATAATACCACTAGGAAATCATTACATGATGTATGTAATTAAAAAATGAAGATGAAATTACATTCCATTCCCCATCAAAAGGGTGAATATCATGGTTTGTCAAAACTACAGGTTCAAAATGGTGATTTAGTGGAAAAGGTGGATGGCCACCGAGATCCATCCAGATCATTCCTCCCCCCTTAGGAATCAATGGTCCCCATTGTGTCAATTTACCATGGGATATGGGGAGACTTCTGCTAAATATAAAGATTGGTGTGTTGCTTTCCTTACTGAAGAAGTTGTCCTTCAGTAAGGAAAGCAACTAATCTAGCTACATGATCTACCTGAGTGTGGGAGGACTCTGTCGGGGAAGATGCAACATGAAGAGTATGAAGGTTTCTGTTATAACCTTTCTTGTTTGGGCAGTGTGGAGGCACCCCCGTAGGTCCAACAAAAACATCTTGGGACTCTTCTACAATCTTGCTGATCTACTTCTGCTAGATAGAAATTTCTTGGGATGAGGTTGTAATGGTTGCAATGTCCTTTTTTTCACCTTCTGATCGAATTTTGAAGAGGATAAACTTTGCAGTATGAGAGATTACTTTGTGGCATTTTTTCAGTGGGAAAATAGTTGGAACTACCTCTGGTATCTTGTATAGCTGACCCCCCATAGTAACAATGACACTACGGGGTAGAGACTCATAAAAAACATGACACCTCCACATATATGGATAGACTAATAGAACGTCACAAACTTCCAGTGGGGAAACATCATACAATACATCATACTTGAAGGGCTTGATGTCGTAGGACAAGCGACACTGCTGGCTGACATGAAGATCTTGACCTTGATGAAGGCACTTAATGTTGTATGGTTGCGGGTGTGGTGTTGTTGGAAAATACAACTGCTTGACAACCTCTACTGAGATGATGTTATTTTGGCTTCCGCTATCAACAATAAAATGCAGTGGGGTCCCCTTCACCCACATCTGTGAATGGAAAATGTGCTCCCCCTCCTCAGGATCCTCTTCTGGTTGGATTGTTGCAGTTGTGACAGTAGAAGTGGGTTCTGCATCAATGATCTACCTCCTTTTGTTATTTTCTGAATTAGGCTCCAAGTAAGGGTTCAAATATTTTTCTTTTAGCTCATCCACTAATGACTATATTGGGAAACATTCATCAATGTTGTGCCAAGGTTTGTTGTGGAACTCACACCACTTTCCAATGTCTTTCTTAGACTTCCTGTTACCCTTCTTTTCCTGCATATAGGATTGGCTCTCTTTGGATTGGCCTTCCATTCTCTGTCCTTCATTATGTGAGTTAGATTTTCCTTTTTCATGCTTCTCCCACTTACTCTGTTGCTTGAATTTGTGCTCAATTTGGATTACGTATCGATATGCAACTCCCAGTGAGGAGATGTCCAAGAAATCCATCTTTGTTTGGATGTACCTGTGTAGACCACTACGATACTTCAAAACCATATCTCACTCGGAGTCTTTGATACCCATCTTTGTGTGCAAGGTATGAAATATGTTAGCGTACTCTGGCACCGTTTGGTCTCTTTTCTGAAGCAAAGTTGTCCATCTCATGTATTGGTCATCATAATTTTCGATAGGGTAGAACTCCTCCTTTAGGGTATCTACAAAGGATACCCAAGTGGGTTCTCTCCCAAATAGTGTATATTCATCCATGGTGTACCTCTCCCAGTAACCTTCCCAATAAGATCTGACATGGGGAAGGGATTTAAGGAGCACGAAGGTGATCTTTTCATTGTTGATTTTTTTTTGGATAGAGTAATAACCTTCTAGCAGATTCAACCATTTTTCTAGAGCATTTGCATCTATATGGCCTTCAAATAAGGGGATATGAAAATTGAGTTGTACCTTGAAGGGTGTCGCACTTGCAAAATGAATTCTTGTTGAAGATGCCTCAACCTCCACCATCGATAGTCTTCAAAGGATCTGAGAAAAGTTGTCCATCATCTCATTCCTCTATCGCACGAGGGATTCCTCGAGCAACATCTTGAAAGGATATCCTTCTTTTTCATCTCTCTTTTCTTCTGCCATGGGAGGTCGCTTGGGCTAGTGAGAGAATTTTTCCTCAAGCAAAACTAGCTCGAGACCCA
Source organism: Picea glauca (assembly GCA_000966675.3). Taxonomy (NCBI): domain Eukaryota; kingdom Viridiplantae; phylum Streptophyta; class Pinopsida; order Pinales; family Pinaceae; genus Picea; species Picea glauca. Next base: position 1,859 of record JZKD02S0172461.1, on the reverse strand, counting down.
ACTCTCTATACCTTGACCTCGTCGGGGACCTGCTCTGAGAAATGACAAGGAGCAACCTACTCTGATACCACTAATCCAAATTTAGGAGCAGAATGAAATGATTAACAGACTGAATACAATAAACATAGAGATATGGAGAACAACACATAGATATCCAATGAACAATGTCTTCCATTGAATAAATGAAATAGGATTAAACTGTAACACTGTAGAATTGAAAAAACTTGCTCGAATGGTGGTAACTATCTTTGAGAAGAGATGTGGTTTCTCAGATGGATGCGCGTAGCATCCACATATTTTCTTAGATATATTTACTACCATTCGAGCAAGTTGTTTCAGTTCTGCAATTTTATAGTTTCATCCTATTTTATTTATTCAATAGAATATATTATTCACTGGATATATGTGTTGTTCTCCATATCTATATGTTTATTGTATTCATTATGTTAATCAATTCGTTTTGCTCCTAAATCCAGATCAAATTGTCTAAAGACCAGAGAAGAAAGCATAAATTCAAAAAGACAAGAAGTATTAGAAGAACCAAGGAATGAAGAAGTAGAAGAAACAAAAGAGAAGAAACCAAAAGCAGAGCAATAAGAAACATAAGATAATAAAAAATTGATCCGTAAGATCTAATTGTTTAGTGCATTAAAAAGTATTATGAATGCTCAGCATGTAATTTAGTCTTTTAACATGTAAATGGAATACTCAAAACTGTAATGTAACGCTGTAACAGTAAGGAAATAACAGAGATACGAAAAACAAAGAACAAAGAATGAAAAAACACAGCAGAGAGAGTCTCAAAACACTGAAATTGTTAACGGAGTTCACCCCCTTCACTGGGATGCGTCTCTGGGTCCCTCTCCAATGGGTATTGATCCAATTAATCTTCAAAAACTGGTACACAATGGTTACAATAACATCTTCAGCAGACTCTGAGCAGCTATGAGACAATAGTACTGTGCAAAATACTAAAAAAAACTACAAATTCTGGCAAGTTTGCAAAGGTTTTCAACAATAAGAAAACCACAGAAGAACGTAGATGATTCTACAAGCAACAGTGCTTCACCAAAATGTCTCTGCAACTATTAAACTTCTCTCCCCCTGCGCACAGGCTGAAAACTCCCTCAAATAGCATACCAGTCTCCTTGTATAATAATGTTTCAACTTATTGTTGAACATAATGGATGCTCCGAATTATGGCAGAATAGGAATGATGCCGTAATTATTCCTTTTAACAGAAATTATACCTTCATTTCATTCCCAGCGGAACTCTAAAACAGCCAAGATGCTCTGTCATGGCAAGTTCTCCGTTAGAAATGGCAGTATCACATTTACTGAATAGTTTAAGTGGGAGGTTATGCGTGGCATAGACTCGGCTGTATATACAAACGTAGCAATAACAGAACGAACCAAATACCAGATATCACTGCTCGCCAAATGGATCTCTTTAATGTTTCCACATATTTAATCTCTGTTATAAACAGATGCCATGTCAATTGTTTTCGTAACCAATGGATATATGCCACAACTCCACCATATACAATGTTACGAACATAACTCATAAAGCTCCGCTTAATTTTTATACAAGGACTCCGCCATGAACCTTTTAAAAACACATTGCAACGTTCCCATATATCATATGTATGACATATATGAACATAGCATAATGCACCATGTGTGGCAGGCAATATAAAAAGGCTTAGTATCGTAAAGATCTTAGCATGTGAACAACAAAGTAGAACCATAACCATTGTACCATTGGATCATATAACTTGAGGATGCAAAATCCATTCAGATCATTCCTCCCCATTGGAGAGATTTTGGACCACCAAAAGCCTGAATTATTCAGCAAGTAA
>JZKD02S0172450.1:0-13595 GCA_000966675.3 Picea glauca | reverse complement strand
ATTCTAACTTATTAAACTATGATATTTGTATTTTGGATTATCTAACATTTGTTTAGTATTTTCAAAGAAATTCATTATCTATCATGTATACTATCCAATTCAAAGTCAACCTCCTAACTTTGGATAGTTTTCATGTATACTATCATATTCAAAGTCAATCTCCAGGCTTTGGATATTTTTGCAGAATTCTTGCATGGTGACTTGTAAATATTTCATCAGCTGTAGTTTTTTTAGTACGCCATTGAGATAATTCAATTCAAAGTCAATCTCTAGACTTTGGATAATTTTGTAGAATTCTTGCATGGTGACTTGTAAATATTTTATCATCTTTAGTTTTTTAAGTATTGCATTGAGATAATTCTAAATTGTTAGGTTCCTTGATAACACTATCTTTCACATTTTTGATTGGATATTATTCATTTACCCACCTTGAACTAAGGTCCATTAACGTCCTTCAAGGGTCAGTCTTACTTTTTATTAAATATCCTTATATGCCTTTCAAGATTGAGTGAGGTTGATTCATAATGCTTTGAGGGAATCCGTTACCTAATACTATCATAGGCTCTTAATCACTAAATTTCGTCAATATCGAGTTACTTGCAAAATCATATCCTCTTCTCATTTCAACTTCACAAAGGTTTATGTCTATATTTTTGGGACGATGGAGCGTGGGAGTAGGGAAACGCACATGGGATATCTTCACATTTAAATTTCAAAAGGGTTTATGTCTATTTTTAAGGGATAGGGAAGTGTGGAAGCAAGGAAACGTACATCGGGATGTGTGGAAGAACTCTCAAATTTTAAAAAAAAATCATGGGAGACAAGGGGGCGTCGGGGTCCCTGTCTCCAAAATTATAAAAATAAAATAAATAATTGACAATATACCATAACTTGGTTTTCTTAACTAATTCCAATCAGACACCCTCATACATGATAGAATCCAGTGGAAACACTACAATCTTGTCAATCCTAAAATCTTGAAAATTGTTAAGTCTGTTAAATTTTGAATGGGATATGAAATTCTACTTTCTCCATATGAAGTCCAATGAGATTGGAACCACTCTCAAACATCTAAAATAATTAATGGTAATGTTAAAATTTAATTAAAATTTGACATTCTCCTTTATCTTACCTTTTCTATCCTTTTTGAAATTCTCCTTTATCTTACATTTCCTATCTTTTTTTGGCATTCTCCTTTATCTGAACATTCACAGTGAGACATATTGCTGAGAATATTTTTGGATCAAAACTGTGTACTTGGTTTTGAAACGTCCAACATTTCCAGTTGACACTCCACCCATCATTTGTTGGAGAAATTTATATTTTTGAGAAACTAGTTCAGTGGGAGTTAACTGACTAGTTCTATTTTAGACTTTCTATTTTGACCATCACTATTACGCATGCATGCATTCCTAAGGAAAGATAATTGTTTGATTTATTTTCTTAATTATGGAATTTTTTTTTCCTATATATGAGTGTATTCCAATCATTCATTGTATCATATTGATCATATTGATCATCATCTATGTATTAATCATCATTAATTGATCAACTCATTGGAGTAGTGTGAATATATTTTCTCATTCTTCCATATTGAATCTCTCGTCCTTTCTTGATAATATTTGTTTTTACTTGCTTTAGATATATCTCCTATGCAAGTTTCGATGAAACATTTAAATCATCAGGGGCAACAAAAATCTAAAAAGTAGGGAGAAGAGTGCAAAGGTATGTATTAAATAGGAGGAGAGAAGAAAATGACCGTTAAAATACCAAGGTGAACATATTTACAAGTTAGACGTTGAAGAGTAAATGAGGGGGGGGAAGTAATTAAAAATTATAGTAATATGTGATGGGGACGGTTAATATTAGTCAACACGAATAAAGTATTATTATAATTTTTAATTTTTAATTATTTCCCCCCTCCTTTACTCTTCAACGTGTAACTTGTAAATAACTTCACCTCAGTATTTTAATGGTAACTTTCTTCTTTCCTCTTATTTAATACATACATCGACACTCCTCTCCCTACATTGATCTTCATGTGTCCTTGAGGATAGGTGGAGTGTGCACTCAAAACGTCAGACATTTCAAAACCAGGTACACAGTTCTGATCCAAAAATATTCTCAACAATTCTCCTTTATCTTACCTTTTTTATCCTTTTATTTTAAGAATTTAATATTACCATTAATTACCAATGTCACAAACTCCTCAAAGCTCAATATCTTATATTTGTTTTGTCTTAAAGGGTTGTTGGAAAAAAAAATGGAGGGCGGTGCCCAAGTGTCCTACTTTTGGTGGGGGAACCCAAATTTCCCACTTTTTGAGGGGGATGTGAGAATCCAGGAATCTCCCTTCGGGGGGCACCTAGACACCCCCTTTTTGGGGAAATTTGCTCCCCATATTGGGGACACATTTTCCCATGTTTCCAAAAAACAAGGGGGTGGGGGCGAGGAGAAATGTTTCCCAAGGCACCTCCCACCCTCAGGGCGTGTGAAGTGAGGGGGCCACACTCCCCACACGGGGATGCATCCCCATGGAACACTACTTTATGTCATTCTTAATAATAAATATTAGTATTCTTAGATACCCTATCTAGACCCATCATAGATTATAATTTCAACTTCACAAAGGTTAATGTCATGCTCAATAATAAATATTGGTGTTCTTAGATCTCCTATCTAGATCCATCATGGATTTTAAATGGGATTAGACATTGATAAGTGTTCTCATTCTCTCATAACTACCAAAAACATAGTTTTCCCCACTATAATCAAAATCTAGTCAAATTCCTACCATGTAAGAGTGTTTGATACAACACAAAATAACTATGTTAATAGTTACCTCTTTTCGGTTCCATATTGTCTTTAGGTCCATATTTTCATCCATTATAGGAGGGATTTCTAGAATAGTCCATACAAATCCTAAGCTAGACATTACCTTATATGATACCCATTATGTGGTTGAGTCATTCCCATCATGTACTTATGGGGGTGATGAGCTTCATAATGGAATTAAATTTCTCACCCTATGATGTAAAGCTAAGTTTCACTCTTAGTAGTTCTATCTTGTAGTATGTTTTGTCTTTAATGGGTTTTGTTCTTTTCACTAAGTAAAGGCCTAGTTATATCGAAAATATTGTATTATGTTTCATGAGAAAGGTCTTAGTGTTTCTCTCCATGGAAATTAAGGATCTCTCTTAGATTTCTTCATCATTGGAAATATCAACACGTATGTTTGTTATGTTTCATGAGAAAGGTCTTAGTGTTTCTCTCCATGGAATTTAAGGTTCTCTCTCTTATATATCTTCATCATTGGAAATATCAACAAGTATGTTTGTTTTACCATAACTACCAAAAAGAGAGTTGTCCCCACTATAATCAAAACCTAGTCAAATTTCTACCATGTAGGTTTGATACAACACAAAATAACTATGTTAGCAATTACCTCTTTTCAGGTTCATGTTGTCTTTAGGTACATCTTTTCATTCATCATAGGAGGGCTTGCTCAAGGATATTGGGAGTGGGAAGCACACTTTTCAAAAAACTATGGGAGTGACCTTTTTTATATAATATATATTTTAATATATTTTGATGCATATATATAAAAAACCTATAAAATGTCGAATCAATTGAAAACAAACATGAAAACATAGATTTAAGATCATTTAACTATTGTATTAGTGATGATCATTAAAAAATCATCCATTTAGTACAAATATAACATCAATCATAAAAATTTGTTATCAATAGATTGTAATAGACAACATCAACCACAAAATGAAATAGACTCTAGCGAATCATATTCATTACCAAAGAGTTGTAAGATTCAAATTCCAGTCAAGAGTTCAAAGTTCAAACTTGAAAGGTAAATTGTCATATAATGTTCATAAATTCATTGTTTACAAAATAAGCCATAGTAAAGACAAAGTACTAGGTTCTATAGACTACTTCTAAATAACAAAAAGAAAAAGGGATCCAATATACAATAGAAATTAGTAAGTACTATGCACTAAGTTTTCCTCTTTCCATGAAAAAAATCTAGTTTCTTTTCCTGTCATATTTGAAGAAGAGGAGTAGGATTAGGAGTAGGTGGAAGTGTTTGTGGAACATCACCAACAACTGAATGTCCCCCATGTGAAAATGGATGATGTGAAGATAATGAAAAAATTGATGCACCTAGACCCCTGCTAGTGGATGGAGGTGGCATGCCTACTCTATGAATATGATCACCATCATGATCACCCAAAAATTTCACTTCCAAGATCTCTAAAGCCATGGATCCATCCTCCAAATTAGTCTCCTATGGAATGTTTTCCCAAGTCACATCTCTTTTAGAATTATCATGCTGTGTTGCATCACAATAATGGGACAAAAACCTCAATTTGTAATGCACATAAACAAATCTTTTTTCTCATTCTGCATTCAAGTTGTTTCTATTTACACCGTGGATGAAGCTATAGGTGCTCCAAAAGTTCTTTGTAGAAGCGATGTTAACCAATTTATGAAAATATGTGGTAGAGGATCCATACATGTTCCACCATTCGATAGAACTCAACCTATCACAATCTTTGGTTGCATGCAAGTTGCCAAATACTCCATGCTCATTGATGTACTTGCACGATTCACTTCATACTTGATCACGCTCCTCTTCCTTGCATACCAACTTGTCTAATGCAATCATACATCCATTTTTCACCTCTAGATATGTGTGTGGTTTTCTCCTAACCCCACCCCCAGGTGTTTGTTGGGATAATGAAGATGGACAATAATGTTTTGTGGTAAGGACATATGCTAGGGAATGAAGTGGAACATTTAGATTATCCCACCTTTTGACCATATGTTTATTTATGGATATGATCATACAAGATTACATCCCTCAGATCAAAAATGTATTTGACATTTCCTAACATGCTATCCATCTTCTCATGTACCTCCCTAATCATCGATTGATCTATATTTGCAAATCGAATCATACTGTAAATGGTTTTGGTGAATTGTAGAATATACCGAACCTGTTGCCAAAATTGACCATTAATAACTATCTCCTCCACCTCCTGAAAGTCAATTCTATCATATGCAGATGTAGGCTTGTCTTTTATATCCTTCCATGAATCACTCGAGAGAATACTATCCAATGCCTCTCTTACCTTCAAATTGTTCCTGAAGGTGAGATAATAGATAGTAAATATGGTCTTTGCAATATTTAGTAACTCCAACTTGGAGTAATTGCGGAAAATGAAGTGGTCATGGTATGATTGGTAAAAAAATGTATCATCTTCTTCCCTTTCTTGTACAAAGAACCAATCCATCTATAATCATGGTCCTTCATTTTAATGATATCATGCATCAAAAGGTTCATTGTGTGAACTAAACACCTTGAAAAAAATATATTGGGGTACCTATCCCCAATGATTGCTCCTACTACCTTACAATTAGCAGCATTATCAGTGATGACTTGAATGAAATTGTAGGGTCCAATCTGTTGAATGTTTTTAATCAAGGCTTCTTCAATATTAATATTGTTCTTGTAGTGATATAAGTAGTCATGGGATGAAAGGAAGACCGCAGTACTAGAAGACACACCAAGAATATTTATCAATGGCATACTTTTGACATTTGTCCAACCATAAGATATGATTGGTACCCCATGTTGGTTCCAAGCATTTGTAATTTTTTCTAGAGCACCATGGATTTTGGCTCTTTCCTTGTCAAGTCCCAAGGTTCTAACTTTGTCATACCCGTGGCTCTTGTATCCTTTAGGGGCACCATTGATGGGATGTACCATTTCATGCCAATAGGTTGAGCGAATAACATTGAATGGTATACCACATGCATAGGGAAAACTATTTTTTTTTTTGCATCCACATCATCTCTACAACCTTGATCAAAGAAATCTAATAGTTTTCTATGCCCTAAAAATGAAGGCGAGAATCAACTACCAAGAATATTTATCAATGGTATTCCTTTAAAATTTGTCCAACCATTAGATACAATTGATACCCCATGTTGGTTCCAAGCATTGATAATTTTTTCTAGAGCACCATGGATTTTGTCTCTTTCCCTGTCAAGTACCAAGGTTCTATATTTGTCATACTCAGGGATGTTGTATCCTTTAGGGGCATCATTGATGGCTTATATCATTTCATTCCAATAGGGTGAGAAAAGAACATTGAATGGTATACCACATGCATAGAGAAACCTGAAATTTTTTTCATCCACATCATCTCTACAACCTTGGTAAAGGAAATATGATAGTGTTCTATGCCATGGAGATGAAGGAGAGAATCCATTATAATGGGGGATGCAGATTGACTCATGAACATTATTTGCAATGTATTGAGTTCAACCCTTGTTATTTTGGATTTTTTTTGTGGTTCCCCATCTTACCTTTGGTATTTGAGTCTGTCTTTGGGTGGCACTTGCACACAAGTTATGAATCTTATAGTCTTACCTTCATCCCAGTGCATAATCCCACATAGATGCTTTTTCACATAGGTATAGGAACCTTTGTAAGTTTTATGACAATGGTGGCATGTAAATTTTGTGGTTCCACCCCGTTTCCCTCCCCCAATCCTTGCCACATACTTCCAAAAAGGTGTCAAAATATCTTTGGGTTTTTGTGTATCATCACAATCATTTTCATTTTCATCACCCCCTTCCATTTCTTTCTCCTCTCCACCACCATTATAATAAACAATGGAACCAAAATGACATACCACATTGGCATGCCCATTCTGATTGTTGAACCTTGATAACAAATTACTACCTGTAATAGAATGATGGAGAAGAAATGGGAAAGAGTAGGAGAAGAAAACATTCAAATATTCAACATATCTTAATATACTAGTTTACAACATATGGATTTAAAAAAACAAACAAGAATGGGATTAAGAGCCTACCTCTTTAGCTCTCAAATGGTGGTTGAATATGACTATGGAAGCCTACACAATATCCCTTCCAAACTCTGACAAATGGTAGCCTTCAATATTCCTTCGAATCTCTCCAATATCCCTTCAATGTCCCTATAAAATCCTTCAATATTCCTTCAATCTCCTCAGGAACTAGCAAGAATTTCACTCAAAACCATCCTAACAACGATGAGTGAAATCAAAAATAAAATGAGAGAAATGTTATCATGAAATCTAGTACTTGTGCAAATCCTTCACAAGGTTCTTGACTAATGTAACATGTGGAAGTAGTTTCCATTGTCACCTGGAAAAATACTTCTCTATTTTTAGTGAAGGAAAGAGATCCAACACAAGGGAGGCTTCCCTAGAAACCTCAAAGGATCCTATATCAAGTTAAGGCAAGTCTACGACCCTTTGTCTTGGTTGCTTGATCATGCTACTCACAAGTTAAGGTTAGAGGTGATTTTGAGATGGTTTAAATAATTGTGAGTATAGGGAGAGTTTCTAAGATGATTTAAGAGGTCTACCACAGTGAAGGGGTCAACAAAAGGCCACAAAACAGTAGCTACCAAAGAAATAATGATGGTTGTAGAAAAAATTGAATGAAAAATGAATACTTTAGCATATAACAGTTTTACAACATCAACAAGTAAACAATCCTAAATTAATGAAATGCAATGAGAAATATGTGTAAAGCACTAAGTAAGAGACTAGAAAACCATAAACCAATGATCACTTAAAGTAAAGATCATAAAACTATGCTACTAATTGAGTTCAATGTAACAATCCCTAGTGGCTGAAAATGCAATTATTGTAGCAATGACTAAGTCAGAAATGATTCAAAGTAATTAATTCTAGACGTTAGGGTAAGGATGCTAGTAAATCAAGATGTAAATGAAAATTTCCTAAACAAAAACAAATGCATCAACCTCGACTTTCTAACCCTTTTTCGCATATGAGGATGAACCACGAGCTTTTTTGGTGTACATGTAACAACCATTACATAAGTTTAGTACAATGCAGAAGGTATTACATATTTCCATGTTTTCATGTTATATTATTAGATTTTCTATTAATCCATTCATTCTATATTTGATATTGTGAGATGTATTCATTTGTGTTTCCATGTGTGCTTTATTTTCTCAAGAATCTCTAATGGTCCTCAAAATCTAGTACCTAATTTTGAACAATTTCCCAACTTGAATGAAGTATCGTAAACTTTGAACTCCATGTGATTTCTAATCACATCTGCATAACTCTTCTTCCTATTTTGAGTTTCCTTAGAGTTCTCTTTGATTTTTCCAACTTGTGCTTCCATATCCTTGAGAAATTTTGGGCCAAGTATTATTCTATCTACTGGTTTGTCCCTACTCATTGGAGTATTACATCTTTTTCCATATAATTCCTTGAATGGACTCATTACTAATTAGCAATGATTCTTGTCACTTTTGGTATAAGGAAACTCCACTAAATGCATATAATGTTCCCACTGCGATGGCTTTCCTATTTCATACATCTGTAATATGTCCTGAATGAGTTGGTTCACCCTCTTGATCTTCCCATCGTTTTGTTGATGATGTGTTGATGTCAATATTGGGTTTTTAATTCCAACTTAAATGGTTCAATGTAATGTAGAAGAATTAAAACATAGTTTTTCCTCCCCTCTAAGAAGCTCAGAAAAAGGAAAGGTTGGTTATGTGTGTGTACTCATCTGTTGTTTTATACTTTTTAACTTATTTTATAGATGACAAGTTAAGTTGAATTGAAGCCAATGAATGGCATGTCAAGAAAGCCGAAATGTTAGGATATAATACAATAGGGTTTTTGTTGCATTTTTGTAATGTGGGGAAGTAAGTACGTCTTCTCTAATTTTGAGTTATTATTTTACAGGCTACATGGATTTCCATGTACTTGTGTATTCAACAACTAGAAAATGATAAGTAGCAACGTTGTTCATGTTTTTTGGAATATAATTCTTGAATTCAGTGTTTTTTGAAGTTTTATAGTGAGCACTTTATTTTCTATAATTTATTACCGATGGATCATTAGCCTGGCTTCCGGCCTGCAAAATTCCAAACCCATGCTCTATGTTTTCTTTCTATTTCATATTTATGTTGTTTATGGATATACAAAATAAATTAATCTTATTTCATGTTTTTGAAATGATGCATGTAGTAACTTACAATTGTCCTTCATTTATGGTTGTTGGCCTACAAAATGCCAAACTCATTCTCTTCTTTACCTTTCTATTTCATATGTTTGTTGTCTATGACTATACAACATAAACTAGTCTTATTTGAATTTTCTAAATGTTGGTCTGAGACTATTCAAGCCTTTCTTATTGGTGTATATTTTATGGAGGTTTTGTGTTGATGTTTTAACTGTGTTTCTCAACCATTCACTGCACATTGAAAAAAACTATTATATTTAACAAATATACAATTTTTCTGATGGATATTATGTTGACACCTATAACAATCTAGGTGATACTTCTAGTACTAACATTTTTGGCACCATTGTTGGTGAGGAAAATTTTAATATCTTTCCCTGGGTTGTACGATAAGGATACTACTAATTTTGTTGGTGTACATAAATCAATAAACATAGTGACTGCATAGTGCATTTAGTGACTCCAAATTTTAGTTGTGGCTCCCAAGAGAAGGAATATGAGGGATAACCCACAACCACCTCTAGTTACACCTGAATCTAATCTAGAAAAAATCAATAAGAAGGGAAAATCTTTGCAAAGAGCCTCCTCTTCCAAGTCTTCAGGTATTTTTGGAGACCTCCCTGACTATTTTTTTTATACACCAGTTGTTGTTTCTGAGATTTCTCATTTACCTGTAGCTGAAACTCCTGTAAAGTATGAATTATAAGATATTTCTTTTGAATACAAACCTTTTTCTCCTCACTTGAAAGAGGAAAGTTTAGAAATATTTGATTTTCATGCATATCTTGAATTTGTTAAGTGTTTTAGACTTGAAAGTTTAGAAAACTTTCCTTTTGTTATGTTTTTCAACTCCCCATTCATTTAAGTTTCTTGTAACCAAAGAAGAAGGAACCTCACCTTCTATTAAAATCTCATCAAATATACCCAAGTCTAATCCAGCTTCTGTTAAGTCTAAATCTTATTCAACCCATACTCCTCCTTTTTCAAACCCTTATGATATATAGACCTCATTATCATCTGCAAAATCACATGTTACTTCTCCCAAAAGTTAGATTACTCCTTTTCCAAATAAAATGGAATGAGTTAATCCTCCTGAGAACAGAATGGATGCCATTATGGCTACTAGGTATGGACCATTAGTGCTTCCTTAACCCATGAATTCTCTTTGAGTTGGATATTACCTTAATTACATGCCTAAATTTACTGGAGAAGAATGTATTACTATAGAAGAACGTCTTTCTTCCTTTTATAGTTATGAAGATAATATGAGCATTTAAAATGATGTCTCGAAGAGGGTATTTGTGCAAATCCTAGATGGGGAAGCCTGAAAGTGGTTTAGAATTTTATCCCCTAGATCAAGAGTTGGAATTGAGGCCTTGGATGATGCCTTACTAAGGAATTTGGGTGAAAAAAAAGATTTATTGTATTACATTACAAAATTTGGGGGTCTCAAAAGGAAAGAGGGTGAATCTGTGTCAGATTTCTCAAAAATATTTAAAAAGATGTACAATAAAATTCCTATTGAGATTAAGCCCATTGATACCTATGAAAAAATAACTTATGCAACTGCTTTTGACCCATATTTTTTTCTATCGTTGAGAGAAACAAGGTTTGAAACATTGGATCATATGTAATATGCTTCCCTGAAGGTTGAATCAAATATACTAGCAGTAGATAAGTTGAGGGGAAAAACTGACATATTTAGGAGAAAACAGAAAACAAAAGACTCTTCTTCAGATGCTTTAGGTACTAATCCAAAGGTTGATGAGTTGAAGAAGTTGGTCAAGTCATTATCTGTAGAGATGGAAAGGTTATGTCTTGAAGAGAGACAAGCCAATAGAAATCCTGAAGACTTTGGAAACATAAATTAGTTTAGAAGGCTAAACAATACACCTCATATTTTGGAAGGAGATAACAAAAATAGGGATGATTAGAAATTTCAAGCTCATTTACAGAACAATTTTCTTGATGATGAAGAAGGAAACAATGAGGATGAAATCTAGGAAATTCATTGTTTAGGAGATACAAATGCCTCTCCTCATTTAACACATAGTTCTTATGAAGAGTCCTTGATGTGCAATCAATTAGATGATTTATGTCAACGAGAACAAGTCAATCAAGATGAAGCTCAAAACAAGTAGAATCTGAGATAAAAAAAACAAGGATGGAAAATAAAGTGCATCTACTTAGCCTAAAGAGAAAGACACTCCTTTAAAAGTTATCGTTGCACCGAACAAAGAAGTAGGGAACAAAAAATCATCCCATAATCAAAGATCCTGCTGAAGAGGTAAAATAAATCCAAAAGTCCTATTGTTCTTTTAATTTTAAGAATGAAATCCATAAAATCAATATTCTTGTCCCATTCCTTGAATTGATGAAAAATGAAGAATTAAAAAAATCCATCTCAAAAATGTTGCATCCTAAATCTCATTCCCCTTCATCATATTCAGTTAACTTTTAGGATGAGAAGCATGCCCTTATATTAGGACCACTGGTAAAAGACAAAGATGATACTTCTCCTCCATTTTACACTTCTTTGAATGTGCATGAAAAGATTTTGCACAATTGTCTTACAGATTCAGGTGCATCNCTATGAAAAAATAACTTATGCAACTTCTTTTGACCCATATTTTTTTCTATCGTTGAGAGAAACAAGGCTTGCAACATTGGATCATATGTAATATGCTTCCCTGAAGGTTGAATCAAATATACTAGCAATAGATAAGTTGAGGGGAAAATCTGACATATTTAGGAGAAAACAGAAAACAAAAGACTCTTCTTCAGATGCTTCAGGTACTAATCCAAAGATTGATGAGTTGAAGAAGTTGGTCAAGTCATTATCTGTAGAGATGGAAAGGTTATGTCTTGAAGGGAGACAAGCCAATAGAAATCCTGAAAACTTTGGAAACATAAATCAGTTTAGAAGGCTGACTAATAAACCTCATATTTTGGAGAGAGATAAGAGATGATTAGAAATTTCAAGCTCCTTTACAGAACAATTTTGTTGATGATGAAGAAGGAAACAATGAGGATGAAATCTAGGAAATTCATTGTTTAGGAGATACAAATGCCTCTCCTCATTTGACACATAGTTCTTATGAAGAGTCCTTGATGTGCAATCAATTAGATGATTTATGTCAAGGAGAACAAGTCAATCAAGATGAAGCTCAAAACAAGTAGAATATGAGATTAAAAAAACAAGGATGGAAAAGAAAGTGCATCTACTCAGCCTAAAAAGAAAGACACTCCTTTAAAAGTTATCATTTCACCCAACAAAGAAGGGGGGAAAAAAAATCATCCCATAATCAAAGCTCCTGCTGAAGAGGTAAAATAAATCCAAAAGTCCTATTATTCTTTTAATTTTAAGAATGAAATCCAAAAAATCAATATTTTTGTCCCATTCCTTGAATTGATGAAAAATGAAGAATTAAAAAAATCCGTCTCAAGGATGTTGCATCCTAAATCTCATTCCCCTTCATCATATTCAGTTAACTTTTAGGATGAGAATCATTCCCTTATATTAGGACCACTGGTAAAAGACAAAGATGATACTTCTCCTCCATTTTACACTTCTTTGAATGTGCATGAAAAGATTTTGCACAATTGTCTTACAGATTCAGGTGCATCCCATAATCTAATGCCTAAGGCTATCATGGCTGAATTGGGCCTAGAAATCACTAAATATTATCATGACTTATATTCTTTTGATTCATGGAAAGTAAAATGTCTTGGGGTTATTAAAGATCTAGTTGTCACACTTTTTGGATAACCTATGAAAAACATGGTCATGGACATTATAGTGACAGATGCACCTCCCAAATTTGGGATTTTTTTGTATAGATCATGGATCAATAGGTTAAGAGGAACTTTAAAAATGGATATTTATTATGCTACAATACTAGTCTTTTGGGGGTGAGCACATGAGACTCTATAGAGAATCTCAGTTGGCACATATCATAAGTGATGAGAACAACCCGAAAAACCATCACATCTATTTTTTTGATACTGATTTGGGGTATAGTATTCTTCATCTTATCGAGTCCCCTCATCCACCCTTAGAGATTAAAAATCAGTTATCAGCAAAATGTGAAATAACTAGACATGGTTTTCAATTGTGGAAAATGTATTTTGATGGTGCATATTCCAAGGCTAGTGATTGTGTTGTGGTAGTTTTCATTTCTCCTTCTCAGGATGTCACAATTCTATCCTTCAAGATTGAATTTGAAACAAAAAAAATATATATTTCAGAATATGAAGCCTTAGTTTTGGGGCTCATAGCTACAAAGGACATGAAAATTGAGGGACTAACAATATTTGGAGACGCTGAAATGATTGTGCATCAAGTCATAAATATTTATCAAAAAAACATCCTAAAATGAAGGCTTATAGAAATGAGGTTTGGGTGTTGGAAATACTAAAACAACTGAGAGGGGGGGGGGTGAATCAGTTGTTTATAAGCTTAAACAATTTTACACCTTCTTGACAATTATTAATATTTCTTCACGTGTCATCAAGCA
>JZKD02S0172417.1:0-23061 GCA_000966675.3 Picea glauca | reverse complement strand
ACTCTCCCTTCCATATCCATGAATAACATTTCCATTTGGGTTTTAACATAGATTCAACAGGACTAAGGATTATTTATGGACTTACCAATTCCTCGATCTTCCCAAATTCCTTTCTAGAAGGGATTTAACTCGACTCCCTCATAATTTTAACCCACTTCCTAGTACACAATAAACACTCTATCATGAACCCCCAAATGAAGGTTTTATAACCTACAAATTTTCCATTTCAATTCTAGTAAAGTCATAGGGTTATCAACCTCCACTGGCCTCCCATACATAATCATCATAGGTAATTCATTAACCTTTTAAGAGGATATTACATCATTCCATCACTACTTATATATTACATTCATTCATTGTATCAAGGCTATTATTAAGAAAAAAATATAGTTTATAACCATTTATAAACATTCAATGGGAATAAAGAGAAATACTCATATGTTCAGTGTAACAGTCAACTAACTAACTAAGGGTTAATTCCTTTCCACCCAACCATAGGCTATGCTATACTTTTTCCTTTATACAGTAAGCCACCCTTGTTCTAGGCCATGATACCACTAGGGGACTCTCGCAGGTTGACTATCAAGTCAAGGAATGGATTAGGAAGGTTACTCTCCTTCACTGCTCTAGCAACAACATAAATTTACCTCTTCTCACTGAGCTTATGGCCTCCATGATCTTACCAGGTACCTTCTCATATATATTTTCTCTACACAAGATATTCCCTTCTTTGTTGCATAGTCACTCGATGACCTCCCCTTACCAATGTCAGTTTCTTTCCTGTGAGAAACAACTTGTGGACCTCTCAACTCTAGTATAGATATGGGTATTCTTTGTTTTAGGTTGACCATTCATGTACTAGGAAATCTTCCTATTTTCCTCAAGAAAACTTCAAAGATTTTCTTTGTTGGCCAATTCTATGTGCATGAGCTATGTTGTCTCAGTCACATTACCACACCATCTATTTGTGAGTCTACACGTGCATATGTTCTCTCTACATTTATGTTATATCCTTTCGTGTGTGTTCTCATGCTCGTGCCCTCCTCCTCCTCATTCATTTTCCTCAACTATAACATTCTCATTGTTCCTCAAGATCCCCATTTTCTTCTATCATAATCAAAACCCTAAGGCCAAGCTCCCGAATCGAAGGGAAAACTCTAGGTACTTATGGCTGACAATTGCAATCGACACTTCACTCTTATGAGTACAGAATCTAAGGAAGTCATAATTGCTCCAAATAATTGATCAGATGTCATTAATGGGTTTCTTGTGGACAGGGCACACAAGGCACTTTGAAGAGGTTAGGCATTCAATGTTTTACATGTGTAATTTGGGTTTTTGGGAAAGATTATTATTTTATTCATTAAAACTTCCTAGTTTTTTCCTCACCAACTCCCACTCATGGTATCATGGCTAGTATTAAAAGGATTCCCTTTTATTCAGTTGATATGGTATTTTTATTAACATAAAACACAATTATAGTCTTCATAATTTACCATGCATGAAGTCTTAAACATAGTTATAGACTTAGTGGGAAACTAGGTGTTACATTCCCCTCCCCCTTAAGGAAACAACATCCTTGTCAACACCATATATACAAATTTAAATAGAAAAAAAATGGGTAATATCATGTTCAGGGCATCTTCCAGTTCCCACGTCGCCTCATCTTCTCTAAAGTGACTTCATTGCACCTTGACCTACACAATGGCTCGGTTCTGTAGCAATGTCTCTTTCTCATCCAGAATACGTTGAGGTTCGGGCTGGAATTTTCCCTCTAGTTCCACCTATATCACAGTACAATCAATAACATGATTAGAATCATGAATATACTTCTTTAATAAGGGTACATGGAACACATTGTGAAGTTTAATAGTAAGAGGTAGAGAAATTTTGTATGCCACCTGTCCCACTCTTTCTAGGACTTCAAATGGTCCAAAATAGTGGGGTGATAACTTGGCACAAGTTCCCATTCATAGGGAACTCCTTTTGGGTTTCAACCTGATATACACATGATCTCCCACCTTAAATTCCTTATGAGTTCTTTTTCTATATGCATAACTTTTATGTTTGTTCTAGGTTGCTTTTAAATTATACCTTATTCTGATCACTTCATGTTCCATCTCCCTTAATAGGGATAGCCTAAATGTGATCCTATCCATTGGATTTTCCCAACTAATTGGAACATCTCATTTATTTCCATACAAAGCCTCGAATGGGATCATCTTTAACAACTCTTGATAATCATTGTTATAAGCAAACTACACAAAAGGTATATATTCTTCCCACTATTTGGGTTGATGCATAACATGCATCCTTAACATATCTTTGAGACTTCGAGCTTTGGCACATTTCACTGGTAGAAACCTGGAAACCCCCAGAGTACCAAGTCTCTGGATTACGATATCTACTGCCATGTGTCTTCTGGAATCAATGGTCGATATGTACTCCAGTTTTCGGTAGTTCTCAACCCAACGCAAACTGCCACATATTTTTCCTCTGGAGTGCCCAGTCTCTGGACTGCACGATCTGTCACCACATGGTGAAATACTAGAAGAGGACATGTGGCCCAATCAGGAGGGTGACACATGTCACGTTCTAACTGACATTTCAATCCTCCATAGGTTAAAATCTCACTGACATGTGGCACACATCCCACGTGTCCATGTCATCCCAGGTGACGTCTACAAGCGACGTCACTTCAAAATTTCAGGCTTCAAAATATTTTACACTTGCATTTCGGGGTCCACATCACCTCCAGGTGACGTCATCATGCTCCACCACTTCAGCTCTTCGGGCTTCGGTAGTTTCCACACTAGCACACTCCAATTCTCTTGAAATTTGAATTCTTGAACTAGCCAATCTTTCGACACATGTCTCCCTTATCGGACGATCCATATTAACTCCAGACTTCAGGAATTCGGGAGATACTTCGACAAAGATCAACGGCCATGAGTGATTGGGGAGACTCAACTCACTCACTCTTTAATTTCCTTTCCGATCTCTGCAAAGTGAAGATGCTTGTTCATATTTGGATCAATATCCATCGTTGATATGTTGATCTAGCAATATCAACAATCCTGAGTGATTGTGGGCTCACAACTTGCTCGCGCTTTAATTTCCTTCTCGATCCCTGCAATGCGAAGATGCTCGTTCGTAGCGAGATTGATATCCACCGTTCATCTATTGATCTAGCAAGATCAACGATCCTGAGTGATTGCAGGCTCACAACTTGTAGAAATGTTAATTTTCTTCCTGATCCCCACAATGCCTCCCCACCATTGATTTCTCCAATGAGATATAACGGTTGTGACTTAACCTTTTCTTCACCTTCATCGGACGACCCTTGTTCACTTGCTCTCCAATCCAACAATCTCGGATCTCTCTTTATCCTACAGTGGCGATCACTCCTAAATTCAAAAGGGATGGTCATGATCCTTCAAACCCTTACAAAGGATATCTGATGTTTTATCTCCTGCATAGACTCTGCAACACCATTCCTTCTGAGATTTACAACTTCAACGTAAGAATTCGATCTCAACCATGAGACTCTGACCAACAGACTCGACCCATACATGCCTAGTGTTTCAACCAAAATCTTTGATACCAATCTGTAACGTACCCAGCCACCCACAGGCCGAGATACGCCACTTAAATAGGTTGCAACACACCCAGCCACCAGCAGGAGGGGCACATTGTAGTCCCAAGACTCAGTTCTCTGAACGGATCTCAAATTCTAACAACATTTAATCTGAAAACAAGAATGAAATAACCACATGCATTAATCAAGATCCATGCCATATCATAAGAGAGATAAACAATGTTCCATGCACAACAAATAGCCAGTAGACACACACATTAAAAATACATATCGTAGAGACAATTAAATACACAACGGAAATAAACATTACACAGAAAACACAAAGAGAACTTATCTTTGCAAGTAAATGTTCTCCAACTGGATGCATACCAAGGATGTTACTCCCAACCATAGACATTGTTTTTCATTTACTCTCAATGCCAGGTCACCCCCGAGCCAGGGCTATGAATCCACAAGGATGAGTCCTAGTCCAAGTCTAAACACACAGTAGTTGGCTAAGTAGCTCTCAGGTTTTCTGACCTCACAACAATCCTAATTTCCATCTCTCTTTCCTCCCTCATCCTGCACAACCCCAAGAAATGAACACCTTTCTCTGCCATGCAGTCCTTGAGGTTGTTCCATTTCTCTCCATGGCTCCAGTGTTATTGGTCAGGAAATCTCCCTACTGGAAACTCCAAGGACTCTCAGTTGTGGACAGTTCTATCTGAACTATCATCAAGATCATGCACAGGGGCATCCATTCCCTCCTAGAATGATCAGTAAATCATTACATCCATTCAAAAATGGCTCTCCTCTTCCTACCATTTGTTTCCATGCTCAGCCCAAGAGCACATGAACTAGCAGTAGTTAGTGAAGAGGAAGAAGAACAAGAGAACAAGGGGAAGAAAATGAACCGGGGAAGAACGATCCCCTAACTTCACCCCAATCCACTCTCACACAACCATTCATATCCACGTTTGGACCAAGAGCATATGAATGCAGCAAGAGTGAGGCTCCCAAAAATGAAGAGTGGAAAAGGTGTAACAATGAATGAATAATAACAAGTGAACCCCCACCCAAACCAAAGATGGGTTTATATAATTACTTGGAAATCAAGAACCACATGGCCTCCCCCTAGAAACTCAAGTAACCCATTTTCTTCATAAATTCAATTATGGGTAAAATAAAATAATAATAAAAAGACTTAACCCCTCAAGCCCCCTCTTTCGTGGAATCATAGCCGCCTATCTCTTTTGTCCTTGTTGGTCTTGCAATGAGAGATGTATTTTTATTAATATATATGAAGTATTACATTTCCCAGGCACTCTGGCCCCTTTTGACTTTACCGGCTCACCATTCTAAGTCACAATTACATAATACATTATAGTTCATAAGAGTTAAAACTAGGATGTTACATATGGAAAGGGAGATCAGAAAATGTGAAGCATTTTAGAGTGTTTGGAAGCAAGTGTTACATCAAAAGAGAAGATGGAAGAATTGGAAATTTGAATCTTGAGTTCACAAAGGCATATTTTTCGAGTACTCAAGAAAAATCAAGGCATACAAGTGTTTTAATATGAGACTCAACAAAATAGTAGAAAGTATCAATGTAAATATTGATGATGCTAGTGTATGAAAGTTCAAAGAAGAAATCAAAGACTCAGCAGAGAAGGAAGAAGAAGAGGATATGAAAGAAGAAGTAGAAGAAGTAGAATCAGAAAAACAAGAAGAAGAGAATCCATACACAAAGAAAAAAGAAGATGACCAGAAAAAACTTCATATCTCTCCCAAAACACCTAGTTGGCTAGTGCAGAAAAATCATCCATAAAAATAGATCATTGGGGATAAAGATGTAGGAGTTGAAACCCAAAGGAAATTATGCTCACTAGAAGAAACACATCTATCAATGTTGTTCGTATTTGAACCCAACATTTTTTAAGAATCCAACACTGATGAACACTAGATCAAAGCTATGGAAGAAGAACTGGATCAAATAGAGAAGAATGAAACATGGGAACTTGGTCCAAGGCCTAAAGATAAGAATGTCATTGGTACAAAACCAAGAATAAAGAAAGGTTATTATGCAAGGGATATGCTCATGTTGAAGGAATATATTTTGAAGTAATGTTTTCCCTAGTTTCTATAATGGAAGCATTCAGATTGATCTTGGCTTATGCATGTTCTAAGAGAATCAAAGTATATCAGATGGATGTAAAATCATCCTTCTTAAATGGATAACTAGAAGAAGAAGTCCACATCGAACATCCAGAAGGATTTATACGTTCATAAAGGGAAGATTATGTTTACAGATTGAAGAAAGCACTATATGGACTCAAACAAACCCCTAGAGCATGGTATTCAAGATTGGATAGGTATCTACAAGAGAAAGGGTTCAAGAAAGGAAATGCAGATAGAAATCTCTACATAAATGTACATCAAAACAATTTGTTGATAATTGAAGTTTATATTGATGACATTATTTTTGGCAGTAATGATGATAGGATGAGTCTGAAATTTGCTAAAGACATGAAAAATGAATTTGTAATGTCATAACTTGGTGAGTTGTATTTCTTTAAGAGACTCCATATATGTCATCTAGATACATGTGTTTTCATCTCCCAAACCAAGTATATCAAAGAAATGTTAAAAAAGTTTTGAATGGTAGATTGCAAGCTCGTAAGTACTCCCATGCATACTAGTTGGAAATTGAGAAAAGATGATATATCCAAAGATGCAGATAAGAGACTCTACATATCGATGATTGGAAGTTTACTCTATATAACTGCATCAAGACTGGATGTGATGCAAGTAGTTGGACAAGTGGAAATATTTCAAGCAGTGCTCGAGCAAGCTATTTTGGGAGAAAATTCTGAGGAAAGAGAGTAATAAATGAGGCAGAATGGACCAAAGAAGAAACGTGTGGTGGGAATAAAGGAAAATTAGCCTAACATAATTATGGATTAGCATGCAAAGGCAGTTAGAATATGAAAAATTAGAGTCCACTTAGAATTAGGGTTTTGATGGTCAATGTAAGGTTTTTTACCCACTTTTTGTATAAATATGATGTATGAGGTAGATAAGAGGTATCTTGGAACTCATGTGCGAAGAGCCTATCTTGGAGAACCTTTTTGAGTCTTGATTCTTTGATATGTTTGGGTTCGAAGTATCAATTTTGGTTGTATAGATGAGGATCTAATGGAGACTTGTGGAGTATAATTGAGGGTCAAGTGGCAAGTTGTGGAGCTCTGTGCGACTCTAGTCTACCTCACATACGTGCATTCTAAATGCACATTTTGTTGTAGTGCACGCAATGCTATATTTCAATGAATAATAAATAAACCAGAAGATATTTGTGGACATAGTCCCAGGGAGTGAACCATAGTAAAATCATGTGTTGTTTCTGCAATTATGAAAGAATGATGAATGTCTAGAAGAGTATTTTTTGCACGCAGTACTTATAATGCAGAATGAACTAACTATTAGATATAGATGAATGGTATAATGAGGTACATGATATGATGTATGCTAAAGTAGAAGTAGAAGAAGTAAAAGGAACATCTCCAATCCCTTCCATGATTGCAAACATCTGCGTCCTGCAGTCACCCATAATCCATCTCAGGTGAGGCTACGTTGCGCACTATGTGCGTAGTGTTTCCTTCTAGTTTACCAGGGGGGGCGATGGTTTCTAGGGTTTTGTTGGAGAACAAAGGTAGAACTTATGTCATCCCATACATCCAACAAATGGTTTTGTTGTCGACTGGAAATCAGAGAAACATCTTGGAAGGGATCTGATGAGAAGGTCAATGAAGAAAATGCAATGGTAGAAAGGGATGTTCATGCCATGGAACCCTACAAAGAAAGAGATTGAAAGATTGTTGGAGACAAAGAATCTCAATTTCAAGCAGAAATATAATAGAAGCTCCAGGTATACATCGCACCATTATCTGCGATAGTATATGTTTACTGATTTGCATGAGGCATATTTATGTTATTTTCTAGAGTCATTAAAGAAGTGGATATTAAGGTTGAAGGATACTTGTCTGACTAATCAGATAAGGCTAGTAGAGTGGACTACTAAGAATGTTACGTGGTTGGAAAGGGTCAATAAAAAATTCACGTGCATAGTGGATTTTTGGTTAGATAGTATTACTACAAGGTTTATTAATGAATTTTCAGTAGACACAACGAAGTCATATACTTTTGCAGAGCAGGAATTCTTGAAGGGACCAAGAGGGTTGTACATTAGGTCTCTTTACACATCTATCAAGATATTATTGCATGATAAAGATGTGATGACCATGGAATCAAATAGATAAATCACTCTGCACACATGGGGAATATGGAGGAAGCACTACGGATGATCTGAGATATGGAGAGGGTGGTGTAAGGAGGCCAGAAAAAGGAAGCAATGGACCCTATAATGATGGATGAGGAGTAGACCAAGGAAATAATAAGGAAAGAAGGAGTGGCGTGCATCAAAAGACTCTACCAGTATAATATCAATAAGAAAAAGAGGGCATTAGCCGAGCGAGAGGGTTTGGACATTGATGAGGAAGAGGTAGAGTATCTTTGTGTGATAGAGAAATTTGAGGGAATCTTTCATGGCACATATGAGAGGAAAACCAAAGGTCAAGGGTCTAGCGCAAAAGAAGGCTCTCCATTCCAAATCTGAATTAGTGTGTAATCCACAACCCCGTGTGCGACTAAGACATTTGAAGAAGAAAAAATGGCTAACCAGCAAGTGATTAGTGGTAGAATGATTTTTACAGGACATGGTTCCAGTAGAAATCCAAGCATAAGTATAAGTTCATCAAGTAGAAAACAAGTATCTACATCGTGTGGAGGTGGTTTTACAACAAACTTTACAATAGAAGGACAATATCCAACTATTCAGTTACTAGATTTCCAAGGAGAAGGGTCATATGATCCAGAGAAACATTTGTTTATATGTGAGAAGATTTGGGCAACTAAGCAGATTATAGATGAAGATACAAATGTTGTGCAGTTGGAAATCACATTCAGAAACCGTGCATTGGATTGTTATATGGGTCTCACAGTAAATAATCCAACGGTAGCAGCTACAATTGTCACAGAAGTGAAGAGGCAATTGACAAATGAATTTTAGAAACCAAGTTCATAGGATCTATTCATGAGTGAAATGATAGAGATTAAGCAGAAGCCATGAGAATCAATCTGGGAGGTTGACCAAAAGTTCAAAAGACTAAAAGGTAAGTTGAATTTCCCTATTATTGATATGGAGCACATACATTTATTTGTTAACTCTTTATTTCCACACTTGAAGTATCCTTTGAGGCATTAGAAACTCCAGATTCAAGCTGGGACTCTGCAGGAAGCTTTGTAGTTAGAAGAAAATCAGTATAAGAATATAGATCCAATTGTAGAAGAACTGAGAGAAGATCTGAAGAAACATACATTTCAGTTGAATCAGAATAAAGGTAAAGAGAAAAGAGATGCCTGGTGTACATTATGCAAGACAAAAGGTCATCATAAGAATGGGTTTCCATTATTTGTGTAGTATATAGGAGTAGGCATTCCAAATCATATATCTTCATAAGGACCATGGTGTGAGATATGAGAAAAAATGGGCATGATATATATCATTGTCCCATGATGTAAAAGTATAAGATAGTACTGAAGACTACATTTTGTAACTTTTGTAAGTCAGTTGGACATGAAGACAATGACTGCAAAAACTTGGAGATAATGAAGGAGAGGAAATCATATGCATATAGGGTGCAGGATGAATTAATGATAGCACAACCTGCGCAGCAGCCACAATACAATATCGCACAACATTTTCAAGCACAACCATAGTATAATAGCATGCAACAGTTTGGAGCACCACCGCAGTATAATAATGCGCAACTGCAGTATAATAATGCGCATCTACAGTATAATCAGAGACCACGGTATAATACACCACTCAAGATAATCAAGGAAACAGAGGAGGATTCAAAGGAGGAGGTCGAGGAGGAAGAGGCTTTGGAGGAGGTAGAGGACCTATATTTTTCACAACTATAAAAAACCTGGACAATATGCTAGATATTTTTCATAGCCACCTCCAACATGTATGTATTGTTGTGCAGCAGACCATGAGACAGAAGATTGTCTAACACTTCTAGTAAAGATACAAAACAAGAGAAACTAGAATAATTAGAATGTACAATGGATTGTTGTAGAAAATAGAGAAGAGGACGGAAATAATATCAACATAGTTACCACAGGTGGAGCCAAGACAGGAGAAGATACAACAAATAAGGATCAATATAAGTACCAGTGGGTTAGGAAGAATACAACACATGAACAGAAGTTTGATGCGCACAAAGAAAAAGAGATATTCAAGGAGGCTATACAAGAGATTTCGAAGGAGAATATTGCATCTACTTCATGAAAAAATCAATGATATGAGGTACCAGTGTATGACATTCCTCCCCTATTTGATCAAACAAGAAAAGAGCAACCTTCAGAGAAAGTAAGTAACTTAAGAAACATTTTTGGGTCTTGTGTAAAATTGTTGAATGATAAAAATTCTTTACAAGTACTGTAGAGTCTGTTAGAAAAGTGTAATTATGGGGAAGAAGGGGTAAAGATAGTGAATCAGTTCTGTAAGAAGAGAAGAACAAGAAGGGAATTTAGGTTGAATGAAAACATTGGAGATTTCAATATGGAGGATATTATATTATACCTAGGGTCTAAAGTCAATGTTCTGCCAAAGAAGACATGGGAAGTTATGGGGGAGCCTAAATTGGGGTATTCACCTATCCATTTGAAATCATCAAATAATCATATAGTGGTGCCAATTGGCATATTGAAGGGGAAACCAATAGATCTGGATGGTGTGTACACAATGGCATACTTTGAAGTCATTGACATAGTAGATAATACTTCACCATATCCAACGTTGTTGGGTCTAGATTGAGTATTTGATAACCAAGCTAATATTAACTTGAAGACTAGGAAGATGATACCTAAATCAAGGGAGTACAAATTTATTGCACCATTGGATCCCTCAAAAGGACGAAGGTATGTGTAACTTGTGACAGAAAATTTTATTACAAAAGATGTAAATCAGTTGTACATAACTATCGCGCGCGAAGAGGATTACATCAACCCAACTACAGATGGAATGTTGAGTTGGAGGAGTATTATTTCTTGTGATTTAGTCTCTGACACATGACTGGAAAAATAGCAGCAATTATTACATGAATTATCCATCAGAAGATGTGCCAGAATGATGTGTGCACTAAGATGGATTGGTTCAGAGGTAAGAGAACCTCCTACTTTTTATGGTCTAAATTACTTAGAAGAATTTTTTATGAATTTTGAATTAGAAGTAGTAGAAAATAAAATATTACCAGTATTAGATATTTCTTTGAAAGCTACACCTTCTCGTTGGTGGGGTACACATAAGGAGAAGATCAACAATTGGTATCAATGCAAGATTTTATTGTGCATTAGATTCAACGCAGAGCAAGAGAATAGATATGAGGAGAATTGTGATGGAATTGGACAACCTAAAGAACATGTAGAAAGATGTATAATTCAATCGAGATTCTTACCACTAGAAGAATGGCCACGCCATTTTATTCACAAATTAGAAGTCATTCCAAAGAACTGGTACATAGAACAGGAACAACATAGGGAAACTTCAAATTTCGTGATTACATTTTCATTTGAGAATGAGATCCTAGAGATAGATACAACATTGAAGGTGGTAAGAGATAGGATTTTTGAAGAACCAGAAGTGGATATTGTGACAAATTATCAAAATCCGAAGAAACAGAAAATCAGAGAGTTGCTACACTATTATCATGACATAGAAGAAGAAGATCCATCAAAAGAAAACCCATGCAAGATCTAGATCCCATAAGTTGATGGAGAGAGGGAAATAGAAGGTCTGAAGCTAGATTTAGAATATTATGTTGCACCCCTAAAGATCAAGAAGGTAAACATTGGAATAGTAGAAAACCCAAATATTGCAAGAATTTGGGATTACTGGGATAATCAGACAGTAGAAAGAATCACAGAGTTATTATGAAAGTACAGTGACTTGTTTCCAATGAAATTATCAGAGATGAAGGTATTAGAAAGAGAACTTGGAGAGATGAAGATCCCTTTGAAGCCAGAGGCTAGACCTATAAGATAGAGATCTTACAGGTTAAATCCAATGTACAAGAAGAAGGGGAAGGAATAAATTGACAAGATGTTAAAGGTTGGTGTCATAGAACTTGTGGAAGAATTAGAATGGATCAACCCTATGGCGGTGCACAAAAAGAAGTAACGGGGAATCAAGATCTATGTATATTTGAGAAAACTGAATGATGCTTGCTTACATTATCCTTTTCCTACCCCATTCACAGATGAATTTTTGGAGAATGTAGGAGGTCAAGAAGCCTATTCATTTACAGATGGTTTTTCAAGATATCATCATATCAAGATAGCACCAGAAAATAGACATAAGACTACATTTTCTATAGAATGGGGATCATTTTAGTATACAGTAATGCCATTTGGATTGAAGAATGTATCTACAATTTCTTCAAGGGTAGTAGTGGTTGCATTTAAGGACTTTATACATAAGTTTTTAGAATTTTACTTGGATGATTGGAAAATGTTTAGTTTATTGAAGGATCATGTGGAAGTATTAATATTGATGTTAGACAGATGTAGACAGTGTCATATCTCATTGAATATTAATAAATGCATTTTCAGTGCACCTTTTGGAATATTGTTAGGGAATGTGGTGTGTAAAAAGGGTATGTTGGTTGATTCTGCTAAAATTGGTGTCATATTAAACTTACCACCACCGAAGTCAGTGTGACAATTGAAGAGTACACTTGGTCATACAAGGTATTACAGAAATTTTATAAGGGGGTATGCACATATTACTACGCCGATGGAGAAATTGTTGAAGAAGGATATGAAATATCACTGGAATGACAAGTGCTGGCAGAGTTTTGACATTTTAAAGGAAAACATGGTTATTGCACCAATTTTAGTGTTTCCAGACTGGGAAAAAGAATTCCATGTGCATGTGGATGCATCTGCAATAGTTCTAGGAGCAGTATTGACACAACCAAGAGAAGGTGATATAGATCACCCTATAGAATTTACAAGCATAAATTTATCAGATTCAGAGCATAACTATAATACTATAGAAAAAGAAGGATTGGCCATGGTATATGAATTGTAGAAATTTAGACATTATTTGTTAGGGAAACATTTCAAGATTTTTACAGATCACTCTGCTCTTAGATATTTATTCAATAAGCCAGTGTTGGGGGGGGAGAATATGAAGATGGTTACTATTGTTTCAGGAGTTTGACTTTGAAGTTGTGGTGAAGCTTGGAAGATTAAATGCAGGGCCAGATCATTTATCCAGGATAACCAATGGAGAAGAACCAAGCAACTTGAGGACAACTTCTTGAATGCCCAATTGTTTTCAGTACAAATAGTTGATGAGTATTTTGCTAACATTATTGAGTTTTTGAGTACAAGATTTGCACCAAAGGAATTTAATGTTGCGTAAAAGAAGAACTTGGTGGTTAGAGTTGCATATTATCAATTTATTGTAGGTCACTTGTACAAACTTGGAGCTAACAACATTTTGAGGAGATGTGTTATGGAGCATGAAAGGCCTATCATTTTAGCAAAAGAACATGAAGGCATAGTTGGAGGACATTATGGAGGGAAAGCTACTGCGTAGAAGGTATTGCGCGCAGGATTATGGTGGCCAACAGTTCATAAGGATTCAAAGGAGTATTTTCAGAATTGTGATGTCTGTTAGAGATTTGGAAATCTATCCAGGAGGGATGAGATGCCATTGAGACCTCAAGTAAATTTGCAAGTATTTGAAAAATGGGCAGTAGACTTTGTAGGTCTAGTTAATCCATCAACAAGAAGATAAGAAGCAAGATATATTATTACAATGAAATAATATTTAACCAGATGGGTTGAGGCAATAGCAGTAAAGGATTGCAATGTAGAGACTACAACACGCTTTTTATTTGAACATGTAGTTACAAGGTTTGGATGTCCAAGAATATTGATGAGTGATCAGGGGACCCACTTTATCAATAGTACAATCCATACAATGCTGAAATAATTTGAGATAAATCATTAGAAGAGCACTCCTTATCATCCTCAGGCTAATGGAATAGTGGAAGAGTTTAACAAGATATTGGAAAATGCCTTGACCAAGATTTGTAATGTGAACAAATATGGTTGGGATTTGAAGGTACTGGAAGTGTTATGGGATTACAGAACTACATGAAAGAATCTAACAGGACAGACACCCTATAGGTTGGTGTATGGATAGGAAGCAATAGTTCCCCTAGATTATTTGATACCAATTATGCGCATTGCAACTATTAAAGACATGACAGAAAGAGGCACAACATAGGAGAGATTATCTCAACTCATGGAAATAGAAGAATATATAATCATAGATGGTTTCCATCAGGAGGTACAGAAAGCAAAGTATAAGGCTTAGCATGACAGACATATTAAGAAGAAAAATTTCAAGGAAGGAGATACGGTTATCCTCTATGACAGTAAATACTTGCAGCACCCAATAAATCTTAGAATGCATTGGCTAGGGCTATATGAGATAAAAAAAATTCACAGATGGAGGTGTTGTGCAACTGCAGAACTTAGAAGGTAAGGAAGTTTAAGGAATGGTGAATGTTAGTCGACTGAAACTGTATAGTGACAGTCGACCCACTAACCCTCGGTAGTTGTTTCATAGAAGTGAGACTTGTACATATTGTAAACAGTAGGAGTTAAAAGAAGAAAAGGAAGAAAAAAAAAAGTTGAAATTTGAGATAAATACAAAAAGAAGTAGTTAGAGGAATAAGTAGTAGATAGACAATTGGAATTTGTAGTGCACAAAAGAAGCTAAATGAAAGAACTGCATGACAGAAAAGACAGTGCGTAATAGATAGAAAATTAGGGCGACGAGAAGTGAAGATACCACATGCAGGACAAATATGATAGAAGGAAATCCTAGTGCACCAGATAAATATGAAAATAGACAAATAATGTGCACTGGAAAAATGAAATAGTCAGGAAAAGAAAAATCGGCTAACAGAAAAATGAGGCGTGAAACAAAAATTTATGACAATGAAGGAAGTGTTCCCGGAAATTATTGAAGCATTTATAACAGCACTATAGAAGCAAGAATTGTGTCTGATAAGCCACATTGTGACTTCAAACAAACATAGAGATAAGGAGTGAAAACATAAGAACAAATAAGTGATTTAGAAGGAATTCAATGAGATTTCTAAGCAAACCCACACAGATTCCATTAATATGGCACCATCGAAGCTCAGAGCACCTAGCAAGACAGTAAGGAAAACATGCAACACCACAAGGTCACCGCAAGAGAAAAAAATGGAAGTGGAATACCCTATGAAACTATAGGGAGTGGTGGATGTGGACGCCATTCCTTCCTCGGTCATCGAACCAATGAGCCCTATAGTAGTGGAGGAATAGGAGCCATCCCTTGTGACAAGTCAAATGGAGATTGACCCACAGAACATGGCATAGGAGAAAAACCTGACACATCAACCCAGCATGGAAACAGTCTAGCCAACAAATGAAGAATATTAGGAATTAACTGAGTCTGTCAAGCCAAGGGTTCAATCTGGCGTAAAGCCAGCATAGCAGGAGAAAATACAAGTCTAATATATCATAGAGCAGCATGATTCTGGTGTAGAAGAGGAAGAGGAATAGAAAAGCACCAGGAGGCAAGACCCTCAAGGGAACTAAAAAAGGGGAAAGGGAAACAAATGATACAGAGGTCACCATGTAAGAAACCAGAGGTAACCCTTGTGTTACCGTGCATACCGAAAGGAGTAAGGGTTTTACCATATTTGCTAGGATGCATAGATAAACTACACTATGCACACCACTATGTTAAAGACGACAAATTTCTCAAGTTCACGCAACAAGTGTACATGTAGAGTAAGGGTGTAGGTCCCTCGAGTGACCCAATACTAGAACCCAAAGAATGGATAATAGGTGTATATAACACATGTATAATGAACCTGCTAGAGATATCATATTTTGGAATGGGTAAGCGCGTAAATAGCTGCATCAAACAACTATTGGCAGTAGTGCATGGAGGATTTCTTTGGATGGATAGGCTAGTGTCCATAGATGTCAATTTGATTGTAGAAATTACAGGTTTACCAATGGACGGAGAGAAACCTGTGCAGTATCTAGATGACAATACTAAGGATAAATACTTGGAAGAGGAAATGAAGTAAACCTATGGAATAGAGCAAGGATTTAGGGGGATCATTATAAAAAGTATCAGTGAACCAATGACAAGACTGGCAACAAATCTCATGTATTGCAAATTACTAAGGAAATGTCGCAAGGATGAGGCACCCATCAGGCTAATAGCAGCAGTCGTGTAGTGCATGAAGGGAAGCCTATTGAGTTGGGATCCATACTTATTGAACCTTTTTTCTATATGACTACAAAGATATGCAGGATCTAGGAATAGAGTTACATTACTCATGGTTTATTGTGTTAATATCATTGGTAGGATGGGAATGGGGGGGGCATGTAATTGGGCTTCTACAATAGGACAGGGAAGTGTCATGCAACAAGGTACACTAAATTGTGGAAGACAACAAATGTGAAACAAAGGAAGACCAACAATAACATTTTCACTATGTAATTTGTAGAAATGAAAGAAAAGATAGCAAGCAGTTGGAGGATCCCACCAGAGGTGGTGGAGGAATACAAGAATATAGCCAAATTCAAAGTATGAAGGCATAATATGTGGATCTAGGAAAAAATGGATCCAGAGATGGAGTGGTTGTAGATGATATATTGTTTCATGGCAGAGGAAGTTCAATGGGCAATGAAAGACTGACAGAAGGAATAGAAAGTTCCAATGGAGCTAGCAAAAGATCAGAAACCATCATAAGTGGGCCCCTCACAAAAGAAGAGTACCCTAGCATGAAATACAAGAAAAATAGTAGAGAACATGAAGCATACAAGGGGAGCACAGAAACAAGAACACTTAGATAGAAAAAGGTTATCTCTGAGCTTGTCACATAGCAGAAGGACCGCGCAGATTCCATGAATGGAAAGACACATAGGGAAGATGATGTATGTGTATAGGAAGGACAAGCATGAAGGGACATACAAAAGACAAGTAACCCATCACAACAGAGAAAATAGAGTCAAGGCCACCCAAGAGAACTATTTTATAGTTAGGGGGAGAGCGAAAGAAAAATAAGGTGCATAAGGAGGTCCCCCAGTATACAATAACAGAAGATGATGCAAAATTAGTCATGAAAAAGTACAATACTGCGTTGTAGAAGCATATGAAGATGTAGAAAAATAAAGAGAGTAGATAATGTAAGAGCTGACAGAATTCAAGTAGATCTTGGAGAAGATACAATTTACCAAGGTGTAGCACAAAGGACAAACAGTGCACGAACAACACATGCCAGTGCATACTGAGGAGACAGTACAAACAACGGAATTGGCAAGTGAAAACTGTAGCATTACTAAACACATGTTTCACGTGGATGAAGACATGGTGCAAAAATAGGTCAAGGACATAGAACAGATTGAATTAGTATTGGCCAAGGTACCAACAAAAGCACTATATAAGTTACAGTTCAATGTTGCACAGGAAGTACAATCAAGGTCTAGGACGGGTGCAACAAACTTGGAGATAGCCAAGGAACAAAAGGAGGTGCTAGAGATAGCCCTAAAAGAAGTGAATATTGAACATAAGGAGGAGAAACAATGTGTAGAAAAATTTGAGCAAATACTTGAGGAAGCCTTTCATACAATTCCAAACAGTGCACTAGCAGGAGAGATCAGCACAGAAGAAAAGATAAAAAAGAATAGCGCAAATTATCAATAGTTATAAATAAGAGATAAGAGAATTGGTGGAGAAACTAACACCAACTACCCCACCAGAAGTCAGAACAGAGAGAGAGTAGCAGACAACACAATACACAGATATTAGTGCGCACAAAGTGAAGGAGGTAGCAGAGTTTTTTGAAAATATTGTGTAGATATGGACGAGATTCGAAGAGGACGGAATGATCTAGCAGTTGGACCAGAAAGAAGAAAGAGCCAATGTTGCAATCCATGATTTGAAGCAGATACAAAATATGATGATTATTTCAGATAGGCTAAAAATCACATAGGAGATGAAAAATCTACAAGCAGAATTGAATATAATCCAAGGGGAAAGACAGACAAGATAGGCTCAGTTAGAGACACTTCGGGAGCAAGAAAAAAAATTGATATCATATTTGTAAATAGAGAAAGGCAGACTAGAACATGCACACTCAGAAAGAGTATAATTGTTGAAGGAGCATGTAACAATGCAGGTGGTGGAGACCCTGATAGAGAAAAGCGCGCGGGTGAAGACACAAGCAGATGAACTCGCAAATAAGTTCCAGGCATTGGAGAAATTGGTGAAAAAGGCACATACTTCCTAAGTGGCTCATGATGAGCCACATGTTAGTGTTGGGGTCCTGTTGGAGCAGGCTATTTTGGGAGCAAAGTCTGAAGAAAGAGCACAATAAATGAGGAAGAATGGACCAAGGAAGCAGCACACTATGAGAATAAAGGAAAATCAGCCTGACAAAATTGGACTAGCATGCAAAGGAAGTTAGAATGTGGACAAGTTGAGTCCACTTAGAATTAGGGTTTTGATAGTCAATGTAAGGGTTTTTACCCACTTTTTGTATAAATATGATGTATGAAGTATATAAAAGGTATCTTGGAACTCATGTGCGAAGAGCCTATCTTGGAGAACCTTTTTGAGTCTTGATTCTTTGATATGTTTGGGGTCAACGTATCAGTTTTGGTTTTATAGATGAGGAGATAATGCATACTTATGGAGTGTAAATGAGGGTCAGGTCGCAATTTGTGGAGCTTGGTTCAACCCTAGTCTGCCTCACATACATGCATTCTAAATGCACCTTTTGATGTAGTGCACACATCACCAGATTTCAATGAATAATAAATAAAATAGAAGATCTTTGTGGATGTAGCCCACAGGGGTGAACCATGATAAAATCATTTGTTGTGATGTGTTTGAATGATGTTTTTGTTGTTTCTACAATTATCAATGAATGATGAATGGATAGAATAAGATTTTGTAGTGCGCAATATTGATAATGTAGAATGAACTAACTGTTAGATATAGATGAATGGTATAATGAGGTACATGATAGGATGTATGCTAAAGTAGAAGTAGAAGAAGTAAAATTAGCATCCTCAATCCCTTCCATGACTGCAGAGATCTGCGTCCTACAGTCACCCATAAGCCATCTCGGGTGAGACTGCGTAGTGCACTTTGTGTGCAATATTTCCTTTTGGTTTACCAGGGGGGGGATGGTTTCTAGGGTTTTGTTGGAGAATGAAGGTAGAACCCGAGTCATCCCATACATCCAAAAAGTGGTACCAAAGGAAACACATTTTATGGAGGTAAAGAGAATATTTAGATATCTCAAAGGAACAGAAGACTATGGATTATGATATCCAAAAGGGAATGATTTATCTCTAGTTGCATACACAGATGCAGATTGGGCAGGAAGTGTTGATGATAGTAGAAGTACAAGTGGATTAGCCTTCTACTTGGATGATTGTTTCACATCTTGATCGAGAAAGAAACAGTCTTCAGTATCATTTTTCACAGTAGAAGTGGAGTATATTGCAACAAAAACATGTTGTACATAGATTCTCTAGATGAAGTAAACTTTGTAGGACATACAGATGGAATATGATGAGCCTATTCTTATATTTTGTGATAACACCAATGTTATAAGTATCTCTAAGAATATAGTGATGCATTCTAATACAAAACACATTCTGATCAAGTTTCAATTTCTATGGGAACAGGTTACAGAGAAGAAAATCAAGGTAGAGTATGTTGGTACAAAAGAGCAGATTGCAGATATCTTCATCAAACCTCTTCCAAGGGAGACATTTGAGTATCTTCGACTAAAACTTGGATTAGTTCCAACCCCAAAATGAATTCTTTTTGAAATACTTTAATGTTCTTTGAATGTTTTTTATCATAGATGTACACGAGGAAGCACCATGAAGAGAAAAATCAGTAAATATCATAGGCTTACTGAAAGGGGGAGAATCCCCAAGGAGAAATCATCATTTTCCATTGATTTCAAAGTGGGGGAGAAAAACAAAGGCATGGAAGAGAAGAGGCACGGAGACCCGGGGTGCCAACACATGAAGACAGGGGGATCCAGCATGAGGATGAGTGTTTCCATTGTTGTGTCTAATCGTTGCCATCAATGCCAAAGGGGGAGATTGTTGAAACATTAATTGTTGAAAGAATAATTATTTCAAGGATTAATTAATTATCAAAAAAAGATTAATTAATTATTTCATGGATAATTAATTATCGCAGGGATAATTAATTATTGCATGTCACTATCAAAAAATATTACCGAAAGTTTAGATGTTGGAAGATTGGTTGTCATTGATGTCAAGCCTTGAACAAAGTTGCATGTCAAAGTAAAGTGGTAGTAAACAGAAGATAACAAGTTGCATGTGAGTTGCATGTCATCATGAGTTGCATGGAAATTGCATGTCATTAAGAAATTTATCTTTATAACATAGAGAAGATTCCATGGAAAATCACTTATCTATATTCACTTCTAAGAATACAGGATGGAGATCTGAGACAGTGAATCAAAGACAGAGAATTCGACTGAAGTAAGGAGTTTTCAAGAGTCGAGGGTATGGAAAAGGGGTTTCATACAGGAATTCCTTGAGTATATCCATGGGTTTCAGGAGGAAAAGTGTGGACATATGTGGGTGCAGTGAGGAAAAGCATGGATACCCGCGGGCAGAAAATACACACAGTCACGTACCTGTGAGGAAAAATCCAAGAAGAATGGGGGTCTGGAACTCAGTTCATCTTTAGGGTAAACGTATATCTTCCTGATTGTGTTAGGGATTTATTCTGAATAAATAAGGAATATGTATGTCTCAGTGATTTATAAGCACTTCATTTGAACACTTTTGTGGATTGTGGTATGAAGTATGTGTGGTTGCAATCTTGATGAGAGATCGATATCAATAGTAGAAGTAGGAACATCAGAGACACTAGCAGCAACAAGTTATCAGTGACATATTGGTATACATCTATATTTCAGGGCGGTTGAATGGGGCAAGGAAAGGGGTTTGTAGCCTCCTTCCGATTGGAGCCGAAAAATTGGGGAGTTAGAGCTTCCTTCAGGTTGTAGCCTATAATAGGGGGTTGGAGCCTCATTCCAGTTGTATCTAGAGAAATAGGAAGTTGGTGCTTCCAATGAATGTGCTCTTTGATCAATAAGAAAACCATTCTATGTTTTTTTCTCGCATTGGGTTTCCACGTAAAATTATGGTGTACTATGTTTATGTGATGTTTATGGTGTTGATGATATTTTGAATGCTCATAATATTCATTGGAGGTTTTATATTGTGATTAAAATTATTGATTGTTCTCCTACTAATTCAGCGCCCCTTCTCAGTATTCCAACAACAACCAAAGAAGTTCCAGGATAAGGGGAAACAGAACATTGTTGCAACAGCACAACAAGATCTAGGATTAAATTCAGAAGATTAATTTAAGATCACAACGATGGTAATAAAAGGTAAATATACTTGTAATTTTAGTTATTATGTTCAATCTGCTGAATTGGAAGGTCTTCCTAATCAAAAGAAATGAAGTGATATTTTCCATGTCAAGGTTATAGTGAAGCATACAAACATAGATACTTTGTTCGACAATGGATCTCAAGTTAACTTAATATCTGAATAAATTGTTAATAAGTTGGAGACCAAAACTCATGTGAAACCATATCCATTAGGTTGTGTGGGTGAGGATGTTAAGTTGCAAGTGATAAAAATAGTGTAAAATCATATTTGCAATTACTTCCAAGTTCTTTGATGAGATTGAGTTAGATTTCGTGCCACTTGAATTTTGCAGCATATTCTTGGGTAGTCCATATCTATTTGACAGGAAAACCATATTTTATCATGAAGAGAACAAATATCACCTCTTCAAGGATGGGATTGAATATATCGTCAGATCTCACCGAATTAAAACCAATATTTCTTTAGTGAGCATGGGACAAATGAAGAGACTCGTAAATGCTAGTAAATATTTTGTTCTCATGGTGGTGAAGCAAAAAGAGGAATATATGTCAGATGCTTTGTCTGGTTCTGATCCAGATCATAAACCAGAATTGGAAAATATCATTTCTAACTATGATGAGTTATTTCAAGAACCTATAGGGTTGCCTCCTAAGAGGAAGTTTGAACATGAAATTTATTTGCAGCAAGATGCTTCTCTTCCTAACATTGGTATGTATAGGTCATGAATGATAGAGAATGAAGATATAAAGAAACAAGTTCAGAAATTGTTCAATAAAGGAATCATAAGGCCAAGTTCCTCTCTGTGTGGATCTCCTATTGTATTAGTTCCAAAGAAACATGGTACATGGAGTATGTGTATTGATTTTCGAGAACTGAATAAGATTAAGGTAAAGAATCAATATCCTCTTCCTAGAATTGATGATTTATTAGATCAATTAAGAAATGTTGTCTATTTCACTAAGCTAGATTTGAGAAGTGGTTACCATCATATCAGAATTGTAGAAGGTGATATATGGAAAACTTCTTTCAATATAGTAACACAGCTGCAAAGATATTGTTGTTGGCCTCAAATGAATGAGACAGTTTCCAAGTAAGGTTCTATTATGTGTGCCACAAGCAAGCCTAGCAATAGAAAGTTGGGATTATATACGCCACTTCTAGTACCTTCTCAACCATGGGAAAGTGTGTCCATGGATTTTGTAGGAGATTTTTCGATGTCCAAAACAAGTCATTATTATTTATATGTCGTCGTGGATAGGTTCAGTAAAATGTGTATATTAATGCCACACAAGAAACAAGTCACAGCTAAATAGACAACACAGTTGTTCTTTGCTAATGTTTGGATTCATTTTGGGATACCTACATCTATTATATTAGATAGAGACTCTCTCTTGTTGGGAACGTTTTGGTACATTTATGGGAGTTGATGGACACTAAGTTGAAGAAGAGCACAATTTTTCATCCGCAGACATATGGACAGATGGAGGTGGTGAACAGGACAGTGGTATGTTTTTTACGAGAATATTTTAGTAAACATCCTAAGTTGTGGGATGAACAGTTGCACTATGTACAACATGCCTATAATAGTGCCATGCATTCTTCTACTCAAAGAACTCTTTTCGAAGTATGTTTGGGATGATTTCCTAAATCACCTATGGAATTTTGTTTCGGAGAATAAAATAAAGAGGATGGATAGGATGATACAGACAAAGATGAAAGGCTCATACAAAGGATCCAACAATTACATCAAGAAGTACAGGAATAATTAGAGAAAATCCAAGCCAAGTACAAGGCAAGGAATGATAAACATC
>JZKD02S0172406.1:8135-23061 GCA_000966675.3 Picea glauca | reverse complement strand
TGGCACATACATGAGGTGTATAGTTGATGATGTTGGTACATCTTGATGAGTCATAGTTTATGTGTATTTGATGCATGATTGGTACATATTTGGTGCATGGTTGATGCACTCGTTGGATAGAATGATGGAAGCAAGAATCATAGAGCCTATTGAAGAATTTGAATGGATTAGCCCTATGGTGGTCCAAGATAAGAAGACAAGAGAAATCAGAATTTGTGTAGATTTAGGGAAACTGAATGATGCATTCCTACATGAACCCTTCCCTACACCCTTTACTGATGAAGTTCTAGATAATGTAGGAGGACAAGAGGTATACTCCTTCACAGATGGATTCTCAGGTTATCATCAGATCAAAATTGCTAAGGAAGATCGACATAAGACCACATTTGCAACAGAATGGGGTTCTTTTCAGTACACAGTGATGCCCTTTGGCTTGAAGAATGTACCAACCATATTTTCTAGGGTGGTGTTAGAATCATTTAAGGACTTTTTAAACAAGTTACTAGAATCTTATTTTGATGATTGGACTATCTTTAGCTTACTGAAAGACCATATTGAATGTTTAATATTGATGTTAGATAAATGTAGGCAATGTCAGATTGCCTTGAATTTAAAAAAGTGTATTTTCTTTTCACCCTTTGGAGTGCTTCTAGGGCACATCATGTGTAAGAAGGGATTGTTGGTAGACCCTTCCAAGATTGCCATCATTGTCGACCTACCTCCCCCTACTTTGGTCAGACAACTGCGCATTGCATTGGGTCACAGTGGATACTACAAAAAGTTCATTAAGGGTTATCAATAGATAACAACACCTATGGAGAAGCTATTAAAGAAAGAAAACAGGTTCCAATGGATAGAAGAATGCCAACAGAGCTTCGACACACTAAAGCATAAAATGGTCACTCCTCCAATATTGGTTTTCCTAGATTGGAGTAAGGAGATCAATGTTCATGTCGATGCCTCGTCCATTGCATTAGGATAAGTTTTAGCACAGTCAGGATCAAGAGACATCGACCACCCTATAACCTTTGCTAGCAGGAATATTTCTATAGCTAAGAGGAAATACACTACGATTGAAAGAGAAGGCTTGGCTATGGTCTATGCATTGCATAATTTTAGACACTATTTGTTGGGAGGACATTTTAAGATGTTCACTGATCACTCTGCATTAAAATATTTAGTCAACAAGCCAGTGTTGGGGGGAATAATATACAGATGGATACTTCTATTCCAGGAATATGACTTTGAGATTGTGGTTAAGACAGGAAGAATGAATAAAGGACCTGACCAATTATCTGGGTTGGAACATGGAGAGGAACCTACTAGTCTGGAGGATACACTTCTAGATGCACAACTACTGGCCATCAGGAAAATTGATGATCACTTCGTCGAGATAGTTCAGTTCCTGTCCACAAGAATGACACCTCATGAGTACACAGTTATTCAGAAGAAACAATTGATAGTTCGTGCTGCAGACTTTCAACTTATAGTTGGACAATTGTATAAAATGAGACTCAATGAGATCTTGAGGAGATGTGTTATGGAGGCAGAAAGACCATTAATTCTGGAAGAAGCACATGAAGGCATTGTAGGAGGACATTATGTAGGGAAATAAATAGCGCAAAAGATTCTCAGAGATGGCCTCTGGTTGCCTACTTTACATAAGGATGATAAGGAATACTATAGAGCCCATGATGTATGTCAAATATTAGGAAATCCTTCTCGAAGAGATGAGATTCCTTTGGAACCACAATTAACATTACAAGTATTCGAGAAATGGGACATTGATTTTGTGGGACCTATTAACCCACCAAGAAGGCACACAGGAGCTAGATATATTATCACTGAGACATAGTATTTGACTAGATGGGAAGAAGCAAGAGCAGTTAAGGATTGTAGTGTAGCTACAGCTGTGCAGTTAATTTTTGAGGATATCATAACAAGGTTTGGATGCCCAAAGATCCTCATGAGTGATCAAGGCACACACTTCATCAACAAAACTATTGAAGCCTTGACTTAGGAATTTGAAGTTCACCATCAGAAGAGTACTCCATACCACCTACAGGTGAATGGTACAGTCAAAGCTTTCAATAAGATCTTGGAGACAACAATGACTAAGATTTGTAGTGTTAAGAGAGATGACTGGGATTTAAGAATTCCAACAGTATTATGGGCCTACAAAACTACTTGGAATATGTTAACAGCACAAACCCCGTTTAAGTTGGTATATGTTTTGGAAGAAGTGGTACCTATGGAATAGTTGGTTCCTAGATTAATAATCGCAACATTTACATGTATGGATGACACATGCATTGTTCAAGATATGCTTGCCCAGTTACTGGAGCTGGAAGAAGATAGGTTTATTGCAGGATTTCATCAGTAGGTACAGAAAGAAAGAGAAAAGGCTTATCATGATAGACACATTAGGAGAAAAGAATTTAAGCAAGAAGATTTGGTATTGTTATATGACAAGAAGTTCATGAAACATCCAGGGAAGTTCAG
This sequence comes from Picea glauca, assembly GCA_000966675.3. Classification (NCBI taxonomy): domain Eukaryota; kingdom Viridiplantae; phylum Streptophyta; class Pinopsida; order Pinales; family Pinaceae; genus Picea; species Picea glauca. Next base: position 20,559 of record JZKD02S0172406.1, on the reverse strand, counting down.
GACACATTGGCTAGGACCATTTGAAGTCACCTATGTTACAGAAGGAGGAAATGCGTAGTTTAAGACCCTTAATGGAGAATGGAAGGAAGGTTTAGTAAATGGGTTGAAATTGTATTATGACAACCAGTTGCCTCACAGCTCTTAGTAAAAATATAAGGAATAAGTGTCTAAGTAGCAGGTGCAGTTGAAATTGAGTACCAGACACAGAAAAGAAAGTCTGCACAATGAAAGGATGGACCAAGCAGAAAGCACATGCTGCTTTGCGCAATATGATGTCGAAGTAAAAAATAAGGTTCACTCTTGTAGTGACTCGGGATGAGTCACATGTGAGTGTTGGGGGCTTGTTGGCCCTTGGATATGAAAGAAAGATAAGATTAAGGAATAAAGGTGAAGTGCGAATTGTGCGGATGATACATAAATCGAGGAAGGGTCGAAGTGGGAAAAGAGGCTGAAAAGAAGGAGAAAAAGAAGGAAAATCTAGTCGTTGGAAGAGAAGATCGAGAAAGATAAAGCAATAAGAAAGATGGATCGTGGACAACTCAAGAAGCAGAAGAAGACATTAATGAGTGCTTTGAAGCACCTTGTGGAAAAGAAGGAAAGATAAGCTAGAGAAGCCCTTAAAGCAGGGGTCAATTTGACCTAGGGTTTTGACACCTAGACTTTGTTATGTAATGTATAAATAAAGGGGTAGAAGACCAGAGAGGGCCTGTTCTAGGTTGGTTCATTGATAATATGGTTGTTGTTGTTCATTGCTGAGAATTGTTGTAGAGAACAGTGTTTAGACTGTATTCTAACATCTTCAGTTGGGTGCGAAGATCAACCCTGCAGTTGGGTGCACAGGGAGGGATGAGAGGAAGAGAGAGAGAGATCTGCAAGGTAAGTGCATAGATAGAATTGTAAGTTTTCATATAATATATCAAGAAACACAGTTCTGTGGATGTAGCCCTAGGGAGAGGGTGAACCATGTATATCTTGTTATTTGTGATTGGTGTTGTGTTATTTTCCACCTATTATATTGTGATTGCATTATTGTGTTAGATCTGAGATATAACTTGCGAAGTAGGCTTAAGTGAGATAAAGAATAACTAGGTTGTTGTGTTTTTTGATCCTGGATCCACTTTTCATTTTCTCTGGTTGTAGACACTTGTTTCCTGCAACCCCCTATTGCTACTTCAGGTGAGATTGCATCTTATTTGCAGGTGTTTCTGAAAGGGCCAGTAGTTAGGGTTTGTTGGTGCACTGTAAGAGTTGAACCCTGGGTTTGCCCCTATGCCAACAGATGATAATGCTACATTGGTATAAAAATTTCATTTTGTGGTTAAAAATGATTAAATTGATCTATTACTGATTCATCCTCCTCTCAGTAATCCAACAGTTTGAAGCCATGCCTCTAATAGTGGTCAACACTAATCAGGTGATTATGTTCCTATAAACTCATATAATTAAATGATTTGGGATACTAGAATATCTAGTTTTCGACAATGATTCTTATTTTTCCTCATTGGACATGAATGTTTATGCTTTAGAAAAAGGAATAAAGTAAAATAATCTACCAGCTATTACACCCAAGGAAACGGCCTGGCTGAATGAACAAATAAAAATTTAATCAAAATATTAAAAACAATAGTGTCGAACAATCATAAAAATTGGCACACCACCCTATTTAATACTCTATGGCCTGTTAGGTTCACCCGTAAGGCATCCATCGGTAATTCCCCTTTCTTCCTTATGTATGGAAGAGAATATATTCTTCCTCCCAATGTCCTTTTACCATCGCTTCAATTATCCCAAAAGGTTAAGGAGGAAGAATGCCCTGCCCTAGAAAATCGAATTAACGCTTTACTTAAACTTGAAGAGACTAGAACACATGCTAAACATAAATTAGATCATCTTCAAAAAATTGTTAAACATTAGTTTAATGAGATTTCATGCTCCGATAGAAACTTCAATTTAGGAGACCTAGTTCTTAGGTGGGATAAGGCACATGAGGATAAATGGGAACACACCAAGTTTCAAAATATTTGGCTGGGACTATTTATTGTTAAAGACAAACTTGGTCCTAGTTATTTTTGTCTCCAAACTCTGGAGGGACAACCAGATACTTTTCTAGTAAATGGTTAGGCCCTCAAAAAGTACTTTTCATGATCTAGTTGTAAAAAGTTAGTTTGTAAATATCTAGTTTGTGGTGTGTTTTTTCCTTTTTTTTGAGTAAAATTTAATTGTTGTTTTGCTTGTATTTCTGATATTTTATCCCGTTATTCAAAACTGATCATCATGAACGAATATAGTTTTAAAAGAATGTGTTGTCTGTTTATTTCCAAGCCACCAACGAGAGTTCAAATTTGGTATTGAAACTAAAAAATATATCTTATCCCTGATGGTTAAATTTTAAATCTGGTTGCTACCATTTTTCTTTCCCTTTTCCTTGTAAAGGATTGTTTCAGAAAATTGGTCTAACCCTTGAAAATCATGCAGATCTTAAGACTTCTTATGCCATCCCTCATTCTTAAGGAAATTTCTGGATCTGCTTCCCCATCTTTTAAACAATCTCTTGCTGAGAGATTAATTTCAAATACCATGGTTGGATCACTTGTGATCTCAATTTTTTTTTTATAAGTTTATAGATGAGGGTTGGAAGGTCTCATCATGAGTCGGTCCATTATGACCTTGGAGAATCCATAGAAGTGGAATTACCATTTCTAGTTACCAAGCCAGGGTAGTGGCCTCCATATTTCTAAACTAAAGAACAAGAGGTCTCATCATGAACTGACTTGTTTATTTTCTTGGATATTTGTGGATGACACTGTTGTTAACTGGTCGCCAAAATAGAGCTCTGACCTTCAACTACTTCCTAAATTACCAAAAGAATCAAAATCAATAACTCCGGGATCGATCTACTATGTGTTCTTAACTACTAGATGGGATAGAAGCATTTGATTGGGTTAAAAGGAAACCCTGTCGAGGCTATGAATGCCTGCTGGCAGCAATGGCCATGCCTATGGTATTGAGGTCCTACTCATAAACTCTCATGACTCATGGGTAAAACCATATTTCAGATCTCAATCCTTAAAATAATTTTGTTCCTCAGTTTGTGAATTGTGGCTACACCAGTTTATCATACGCCACCAGAGCTAATATCATTGCTATATAGACCAAATGAGAAACTCTCAGAGGAAACTTGAATAACTCACAAGACGATGCTTTCAGTTTTCATGATGTGATGTTTTCACCAGGATAGAGATAACTGCTTCGCCGAGTGAGTCGTCATGTGTTGGCTTCCCAACTACCATCTTGTTTTTCATTGTCATTTGAAATACATAATCACTTCTTATATTCACTACCTAGTATGTCTATATGCGTCAGATTGACTGATTTTATTTTGTACAAAGGTGTGATTGTTTAGTGTTAATCAATCTTGTTTGAATTTCGATCATTTTCATGTGAATATGTTTGTCACTTATTGATCATTTTCCCTCTTCCATTTCATGATTCTAAATCATGAAATTGAAGCTTCTTTTCATGCAAATCGTTGATCAAACTCTTGTGACAATATCCATTTACATGGATTAAAGATTATTGTTTGTTTTCCTTAACTAATATAAGGTATGAATAAGAAGATGAGATATGTTTTAAATGGAGGGTCTATGAATTATGTTAAACAACCTAAGTAAGAATCACTTCCTACAAACTAAGATCAATTTTAAAAGGTTTGGGTTTTATCTAAACCAATTTATGAACTTGAATGTTGGGCCTCAACTAAAGTCTTGATTAAAACTATTGATTGATATGGATGATACAGGGTTAATTTAAAACCTTACCTCTCTAAATAGTGTCGACATAACATTTTTCACCTAGCATTGTCATATCATGACACGATGTTAGTAATGACTACTTACCCTGGCTTGACCTTTTAGATATCACATGAATCATTACTATGTGTGGTGTTAATGTCCTTGAAATCAGGTCAGTAGTTCATGGCAAGCCGTGAGGGTTACATGGTTTTATTAGTTTTGAACCTCTCTTTCCTCTAGTCTACAGGAGGTAATTAGAACTTGGAGTGGGAGATAATTGTAGAGCATCCTCAAACCCTCGAGTGTTTGTTTATCACCAGGTATGTTCATTTGGCCTCCTTCGTTGTTTATAGGATTGGTCTGTTGCGATTACAACATTTTCCACTTGATGAAATTTTTTTCTTTGTCTTCTGGTTTACCTCTATTAAATCTATGGATCCCATAGTGAGGATAGAGTTGAATGGCCCACAAACCTTGTTGTCCCATGATGACGTGATAGGTAGGCTTTCTCAGGTGGGTTGGTTAGAATTTATCCAGTTATTTAATGGTTTAAATATAGAAGTGGCTAGAGTGTTTGCCAAGACTTTTGATGGCACCAAAGCCAAAATTGGGGATGTTCAGTTACAGGTCATTGGGGAATTCATTGCCAAGGAAACGAGTCTTCTTCAGGAAGGTGAAAAGTGGTTTAAAAATATGAAGGTAACCATAATTCCATTGCAATCTCTATTGATGTCCAAGAAGTCACAATACCATATAAAGGGTATGCCATTAGAGTTATTTAACACCATTTTTCACAGTCTATTGTTGATAATTAAGAAGTTCATTATCTGTGAAGGGCGCTATGGCCTCGTTTTCTATTTTCACATATGGTTTCTTATGGTGTTTTAGGGTTTTCATTTAAACCTACCTTTATACTTACTTAGAATACTACAAAAAATGGTTAGATTCTATCAACAACAGAGCCCTAACCCTGAGACCAACCCTTTTCATCATGACCTAATTCGCACCTTGGTCGATTTTCATCTGGTTAGTACATGGGATAGTTGGGAAGTTTTTTTGGCAAGAAATGAGGTTTTACCCTAGTAAAGTGACCCTATCAATTTAACGCTAGCTCCTGAAGATCCTCTCTCCCTTAAAGCTTCTCCTCATGATTTTCAAATTGAGATTTAGATTCATGATGACCCTATCATGTCACCCGATGCCCAAACAGAGGCTTTTCCTATGGCTATATCGACACCCAAACGACATGGGTTTTTTCCTAAGAAACCTTTAGAAGTTGTTCTTAGTCATTTGAGAAATAATTCATTAAGTGTTGTTGATCAGTCACAGTCTACGAAGCCAACAATCAATGAGAATAATTAAGAATAGGGTAAACAAGCTAGACATTTATAGGAAATCTATGAGGTCAAATTTAAACGCAAAAGGAATGGTCACATCCTATCTAGAATGATAAGGAATAGGCACAAGAAAAGGAATGATCCCATTCAAATGATTATGATAGATGATCAAAATTGTGTTGAAAGTACAAGCCCATACTCTGCAGAAGATAATTATCCTGAGTATGACTTTGTTTCTAATTTGCCCCCATTCTTACAAGACTATGAGGGATTTTTAGGAATTCAGGCTGATCTAAAAGTTAAGTTGGTGTAAGAAAATCCCTCAGACTTAGATCACCAACAATCTCTCCTGAATTTGGAACCTGTGTTTTGTCACAAATGTTTAGCATGGGCCCAAAGATATTACATAGACTTTCCATATTTTCAAATGCGCCTTAATCAGGTTATGAGGAAGAATAGAGAACTTGAAAGAGACAATCGAGAGTTGAGGTTTGAAATACAACAAAGTGTTCCTCGGGAAAACAAGAAATCCATGAAATTTGGAGATATTATTATTAATAAGTCAACAAATGTCAATGCTATTATGAGATCAGAGATGCACAAATCCTCATTTTCCAATGTTTAATTTGGGAAAATAAATTTATGTTTTTATTTCTATTTGATTTGTTTATTAAGCATTAGTTGTTGCATTGTTTTTAGACTAGCTACAAAATCAAAGATTTTGTAGCTTGTCTTAATATAGCCAGGGATGATTTTAATGATGGAAATTTATTTTAAAATGTAGAAACCTTGGCGAATCTTACTAATCCTTCATATGTCAACTATACATGTTTGGCAATAGTTTTGTAAAAATATTCAAATTTCTGAGTATTTGTTGGCACAGGGGAAGACCCAGGGTTCAAAGCTACAACAATGCACCAACAAAACCCTAAATATCAACCTTTCGACAACACCTGCGAAGCATATGAAGTCTCACCCGAGGTAGAGGTAGGGATGGTTGCAGGACTCTAGTGTCTACAAACTTAGCTGGGACACAAATATGTGATTGTAACACCTTGACAAAGCACTTAGCAATATAGTTAATCAATGTTTAACCAATATCTACTTCGCAGGTAAATACCCTAATTACAGAGCATCGCAGTATTCAACTGGATCTAGCATCTAACAACACTTAGCATGATGAAACATATCAGATCTAGCATATTCAAGAACTAAGCACATTCACATAGGTGAGATCCATCATTTACTCTCATTATTAAGTACAAAGCAACAACATATATATCTATCATTCATCAATATCAAAGCAATAAGCAAGTAAATACATAAATACATCAATACATCACACAAAGCATTGACAAAACAGGATGTACATGGTTCAGCTCCACCCTAGGGCTACGTCCACCACTCTTTGTCTTGTTTATTAGATTTCTTCAATCTTCTTACATGCACAGAGCCTTCAGATCAACTTCATAGAGGGAAGGAGATATGCGCACTCTTCACTAGATCCTCCTTCCCAAAGCTAGGTCATAGCACAAAGCCTACATAAATTCCCTTACAACCACTTGCACTCAACCTTGCAAACATACACAAAGAACTTACAACTGTTACTTGCACTCAACACCACTTAAAATTGACTTGTCATTCACACTTAGCCATTCATTTTATGCTCACTACATCACCTAACATCTATTTATACATTAAAAAATTTGTCCTAAAAATAGGTAAACCCATGGGCTGACATCTCCATACCTATTACATAAACCCAAATCCCAAAAATCCCTAAAAGAGGGCTAAGATACCGTGATCTCCGCTTTGCTTTACGCCCTACCTTTGATAGCATGCCGAAGTCCCAAAAATAGGTCTAACATGACCAAGGATCCTCAAAACTTGGTCAAGGGACAACATGCCCCCAACACTCACCTGTGACTTGTCCCGAGTCACTCTGATCTAGATAATTCTACCTCAAAATCCTTGAGCTTGGCTTGAGCTACTTCGACTTGTTTCTGTGCCATGACCTCCTGTTCAGATAACTCTTGGATAACAGCTTCGTTGACAGGTCCCTCTAGGCGTTGTTCTGTTGCAGTGATGACTTTCTCTAGTTCTTCTCCTCGGCCTTCGATCTCTATGAACATTTGGCAAGCCTCATCCTGTATAGGTTAGAGCCTATGAGTTACTTCCATGACTTTTCTCTGAATGGTGTGGACCTGTTTTTGGGTAGTGTGCTTCTCTTGGGATCACTTCATTATTTCAACAACTGACAGGGGCTTCAACTGTGCCTGTATTGTTTCTTCTTGATACTTCACCTCTTGAAGCCGTGACTCCAGTGTGTTTAGTTTTGGATTATGAGTGATTCGTTCATACATCTGGGCACTACAATCACTCAATTTTTTACATTCAAAGGTGAGGTCCTTGATTATTTCAATCGTGCATCGAGCAATTGCTTCCCTTTTATCCCTCACATCCTGCGGGGTGTCGAGCACTGTGCAGAGCTCTAAGTCTGTTATTCTTTGTTATAGCTATTAGATAACTTCTGTGAGCTGGTATACTTGATGCATGACTCGGTCTTTTGCCTTTGGCTCTAAGCCCGTCACAGAGAGAAGTGCTATGTTGACTGCTTCTTTCACTTCAAGTTGCTCTACGAGCAACTTTTCTTTTTTCTGCTGAATCTGTGCTTTGTCCTCTTCAAAATTTGTCTGGAGTGCAACCTTCTCCTACTCTGCAACTTGGAATTGTTCTATTATTACTTCTTACATTTGCTTTAGGGCCTGGGAGGATTGTTCTATTTCTTCTTGTGCGTGATGAAGGCAAGCTTCGATCGCATCAGCTAGTCGTCAGAGTTGGGCTGGCTCATCTCCCAACTCTGGTTCCCCCGATGGTAGGGACGCAGTGGACATTGCGCGACTGGACTGAAGCACCTAATGTACCTCTTGGAGTTCTACCTCAATTATGTCGTACATTGCCTCCTGCTTGGCTTCTTGTTTCTGCAAGATTTCCTGTGAGGTGTCTTTCACAGTTGCGATGGTTAAGTCAAAATCATCGACAGTGAGCACAGTCTGCATCTTGGTCAAAGTGGCTCTTGATTTCTTCTAGGAAGAGGGTTTCTTGGGAGAAACCTTCCTCTTCTTCAAGGGATCAACCTCATCTCTAGGAGGTGTTACTTCACCTTGCTTCTACTCATATTCTTTGCCATTTATTTCTTCTACTTCATCATCACCCCCTCAGTCAGGTGATACTGAAGAAGTATTCTTTGATGCACTGCTTAAGTCTCAGACTTCTTCAGTCTTCTTCCTTCTGCTAGGTTCGGGTGTGTCATGTTCCTTGTGAGCAACCTTAGAGCTATCAAGTTTGGAGTTAGACATCTCTACAGGGTCAGCGAGGATAAGGAGGTCTACTAACCAGTCCTTGGTGATCTCCTTGAGGTCCTCTTTTGTGAGCTTGTAGTACGATTGAAGCTCTTCCTTATGTTCTTCAGCTTGCGCAGTAATATAGATGAAGTGTCTATCTGTACGGAAATTCATGAGGGGTATGAAGCATTGTAGGGTGTTGGGCATCATGCGATGTTCATCTTCGATGGCTCTCTTCAGCTGGAGATAATATGTGTGAAAAACTATGTTCGACTACCACTGTTTTCCCATGTCACTCGAGTACCAGAGAATGGTGAACTTTGCAGTGAGCGGCTTGAATGGTTCAATTTCTGAGAAGGTCACACCTTCTGACATCTCCCAAGAAATAAACGTGATGAGGATCAGGAGCCAGCTAAAGTGGAACTTGTAGCCTTGATCTTATGCTTCACGACAGTCTAATTCTAGTTTATTAACTAGGTACTTCGCCCAGTTCATCTGTAGGCCTTCTACACATTTCCCCGCGAAGCCAATGACAAATCCTGTGACCTACATGGGTCTATTCTTCATTATGATATTTCCTACAATTAATTGGCATGCTAGGCGCACTGCACCATTTTGGATGGAAGCTACCTTATAGCCTCATGTCCCCTTCTTGACATCGTCATAGGTATCCTTGATCTTCTGTGCTAACATGCGATATGTGGGTTTTCCTGGATAGAAGTCCTACGGGTTAGGTCCTTGCATACTTAATCTGTTGATCCTATGGATCAACGTTAGATCGATTGTGATACGGTGGTATATCCATAAGTAGCCTCCATGGTAACATGAAAGTAGGAGCTTGACATAGGCGTTAACTTCTTGGTGCCTTCCAAAGTGTGGGATTTTCATTACATTCAATAGGGTGGACTACACAAGGTTCATTGTCCATAGCTGGGGGACTATTTTCGAGTTCTTCCCCTTCGTCCTGGTAAAGTATTTATATGGGGAGAGCATACTATGGTTCTTGAGGTCTCCTAGGTTGAAGTCGTTGAACTTCAACGTTGTGATATTGTACTGTTGTGCTCGAACAACGCGTATCCCTTTTGGGGGGTACATAGTAACCATGATGTACTCAAAATATCTCAGCACACTATCACGACTCACCGCGCCGACCAGAGGAGGGATGTAGTCAGGAAATATGGTTGGGATCAACTTTTCATTTGCTAGGTCATCTCTGTGCTTGATTCTCTTTTCCATGACGATTCGGGATGGCCTGGATCCATGAGCGGTTGATAGAGAGGCTTGCGCTCCTCTCATTGATTATGCTTGAATACTTACATAAATTACTTTCTCATCCATGAGATCGATGAGGACTTCTTCAAATATTTTCTCCACGGCGTTGAGCTCGTCTGACATACATGCTTGGATCAGATGGATGAATGAATGTGCACAACAATAGAACTAGTTTTGATATTACTAATCACAACACAGTAGAAATGATTTCTCTCTGATACAATTCACAAAATTGTTCTCGGTGCAACAGTCGATAGAATAAGTAGACAACTAGGTAATAGATCTCTCTAACGGGCAAGAAGCCTTCATTAATTCAGTTATGCCCATAAATGGTCTGATGGCGAGCTTCTTGGCCATAAATGTTGTTCTAACCATTTGTGGTGTCGATCTAATGGTTATATTGTTCCCAACGACTATATTGCTTCGCCATGGCAAAGTGCAATGTGAAGTTGTTTTGATATCCTGGCGATGTTCCTGTTTTGCAAATTTTCCTTCTGCGAAGTTCCCTCTGGAACCTTCAGTAACTTTTCGATCTTTTATCTCTTCTTGCTAATGTTTCGTGCCTTCTTTCCAGAGAGCTTCGTCTCATTAATCCTCTTTCCATTCTGATTCTTGTCTTTTTTTGTCATAGTAACTTCGCGCTGTTGAGATTCCTTCATAGTGTGCATGGGTAATACTTCTTCTCTAGATGGGGTAGATTCTCTACTCTCTTGTACAGATAGGTGTCGCAATTCCTCATATGTCCTTTCAACTTCGACATCCAAGTCTTTGGTCCTAAATAGCTTCGATATGTTCTCCTGTTCTTCAATCAACTGTGCAATCCTCATAGTCATGAAATCTTTTAATTCTTGCTTCTTCTGCTCTAAGACTTCTTCTTCTTTCCTTTTGGCCTGATCCTTTTCAATCCAGAGTTTTCCTAGTAACATAGCAAATAGGGCGTTGTTCTCAATAAATTTAACAACCTCAAAATCTTCTTCTATCGAAGTTCCATGAGCACTCATAGATGTCTGGGTAAGTCTTCCACATAGGGTTATCAATTTTCCTCTAAATAATCTTATTCCTCCCAATGAAGGAATCATAGTGGGCTTTCCTAATATTTCCCAAGTTCTTTCTGTCATTATATTCACCTATGTTTCTTCATCCAGAACATAGTCAATGTTGAAGTCTCCTATTCTTACTTCTATTTTCTCTTTCTCTTTTAAGATCTATGATATATTAGTATCTCTATGGTCATTTAGGGTTTATTTCATTTGTAATAGTACAATATATGATTCCTTTTGAGGTTCTACCATGATCTCAGTTTCTTGACCTTTCTCAGGGTCTACTTGTTCCATATTCATTCTTTCAAGCTTAGCAATCATTCTAGGGAAATCTAAAACTTTGTGGTCCATGTTTTACAACAAATACAACTAGATATTCAACCAGGACATTCCTTAGCTATATGAACTGGTCTTCTGCAATTGTAACAAAGGATTAATCCTCTCTTTCTCTTAAATGATCCCCAACATTTCCTATACTGTGCACTAGGATCATAGTAGTTAACCTACAAAAAATTCTTTCTAGGATCCTGCATCCATTTGTTACTCCAAACATTCTTTTTTTGCATAGGTATAACATATCTTTCACTATTATTATCAGATCTATTCATATCAAATCTTCTTTCATCTAGCTATGCCCTACTTTTCAAGTTAGGACAAAATTTATCAAACATACCCAGATTCATACTTTTGAAACAAAAATTTCCACTTATCTTACCTTTAACAAAGCACAAACCTTACAGATCTTACCTCTTTTCTTTAGATTAGATTTCTTTTCTTAGAACAGAGCTTTCACGGATTAAGTAGGATGGTGTGCACTAGGGAAACAGATCCACACACATATATTTCACAGTTTCATGTAAGATCTTTGCACAAAGCTCCGTTTTCCTCAGTTCCCAACAATCACAGTTTCAGGTCTCAGCACTAGAACCAATTTTTGGCACAGGGGAAGACCCAGGGTTCAATTCTACAACAATGCACCAACAAAACCCTAACTATTGGCCCTGTCGACAACACCTGTGAAGCAGATGAAGTCTCACCCGAGGTAGAGGCAGGGGTGGTTGCAGGACTCTAGTGTCTGCAACCTTAGCTGGGACACAAATATATGATTTTAACACCTTGACAAAGCACTTAGCAATATAATTCATCAATGTTTAACCAATATCTACTTCACATGTAAATACCCTAATTATAGTGCATCGTAGTATTCAAACGGATCTAGCATCTAGCATCACTTAGCATGATGAAACATATTAGATCTAGCAGATTCAAGCTCTAATCACATTCACACAGGTCAAATCCAACATTTAATCTCATTATTAAGCACAAAGAAATAACAAATCTATCTATCATTCATCTATATCAAAGAACTAATCAAGTAAATACATCAATACATCGCACAAAGCATTCACAACACAGGATGTACATGGTTCACCCCCTCCCTGGGGCTACATCCACCACTCTTCGTCTTGTTTATTAGCTTTCTTCAATCTTCTTACATGCACAGAGCCTTCAGATCAAATTCCCAGAGGGTAGGAGATCTGTGCACTCTTCGCTAGATTCTCCTTCCCCAAGCTAGGTTACAGGACAAAGCCTACATACAGTCCCTTACAACCACTTGCACTTAGCCTTGCAAACATACA
>JZKD02S0172384.1:8577-23062 GCA_000966675.3 Picea glauca | reverse complement strand
ATGACCCAATTATTAGGTGCCACATGGAAACAAGTTTGTGGGGCTCGAAGGATGGGAGATGTGTGCGTCCACATAGGTAAGGAAAGGAGAAAGAGAGGGAATATAAGGACAAAGGTTGTCAGGGAAAGTCTAGGTGGGAATGGATCTAACATGGAATCATTATAGGGGTTCCATGTGGACCAAGATGCCACATCAACATCCTAGTTAGAGAAATTTAAATAAACTTCTCAAAAAATAGTGAAATTTATCAGAAAATTCTGGTGTTTTTAAGGTCATTAACTTGTAGGGTATTTTTGAGGCCCTAAAAAGTGTTTTTAGGACTTCTAAATTTCGAAACTATAAGTGTTGTAGGCACCACATAAGCCTCTACAAATTAAATAAAATATCTTGAAGAAATATTTCCAATGAGCTAAAATGTTCGCAAAACGAAGCTCATATGAGAAAGTTACAAGCTAAACAATGCAAGGTGAAATTTTGGGTACCAGTTTACTCCGGAGGCCATAACTTCCTACTCAGAGGTCGGATTGGGGAACATGAGAAGTATATGGAAATATATTGAGCCATATAGGACATCCATGAAGTTAAATTAAAATTCTGGGTACCTAAAAGTGCATAGGAGGATGTAGAATGCATTGTAGCAATCAGGGCTAAAAAAATAAATTGGCCTTAAACTTCAATACGATGTATCTAGCCTCATGGATCTCAGATGAAGGTGAAATTTAGTTAGAGTTTCCAAAATAGGGCTATGAAGGAACCTGGTTGATATCTTGTCAAAACTACAAAGGAACATGTGCAAAGATGCATTAGCATAGCTAAAAAGTGCATCTAGTTGAATGGTGTATAGAAGGAGTAAATGAGTACTGATTAAATGGCCATAACTTTCTACTCATGACTCATAATTGAGAAAGATGGTAGTCATTGGAAAGGTATTAGACAAAGGATTTCAAATATTCACCCAGAAATGTGAATTGGAAATTCAAATTCACAAGAAATCAGAAAGACTATTTCTGGTGTATTTTAAGAGCAAAATGGTGGACGAATTGATAGATTTGTTAAAATTATTATAGTCTAACAATTCCTATTGCCTATACATTTTGTAGATTTAAGGGAAAATAGATCAGTAAAATATCAACAAAGAGACTAGAGGCATGTAATATGCATATAGGACTTACGAACACGAGGATGAAGTTAGGGGGTTGTGTGTCGACACGGGTAATGTAACATACCCAAATCCTTGTCGGACAATGCCACATCCAAATTCCAAATTCTAATACCATTATTTTTACTGATATTTTCTGCATATGAACAGAGTTAAGATGAATAAAAATAATAATTTATAAACACAATTATCACAAAGATTCCATAACAGAAAACCCATAATTATACACACAATGAATAAAATAAGCTCATGAAAGATACTTATATTATGAAATAAAAACCAACTATGTGCAAACCTTCCACGTTCCTCCCAACCATAGACCACCATGCTCATAATATCAACAGTGGGTCACCCCCGAGCTAGGGAGAAACTCTACTAGGGAAAATGGAGTCCTAAGCCAGTCTAAGATCTGATAATTTGTAGAGTATCTCAGTCCAAGGTTCCCAACTGCTGCAACTAGCCTACAATATCTCATTATAATTTAATTAAATGGTATCAAAGATTTTGAGTTTTTAGGACTTATAAATTTCAAGACTATAAGCGTTGTAGGCACCACATAAGTCTCTACAACTTCAATAAAATATCTCGAAGAAATATTTCCAATGAGCTAAAATGTTCGCAAAATGAAGCTGATATGAGAAAGTTATAGGCTAAACAATGCAAGGGAAGTGGGGAAGCCGAAGGACTATTGAGCAGAGAAGGGGCACACTTCTTGGGGTGGGACATGTTGTGGGAAATGAGAGGTCATAGGTTAGTTCCATCAGTTGGAACCTTCGTATGATATTTTACTGTGCTGGTTAGACCTTAGCCTGACTTAGGAAGCCTTCCCTGGTGGAGTTTCTAGCCTTAGATCGAGGGTGACCTGTTGCTGAGAGTTTATGAGCAACAAAGTCTATGGTTGGGAGGAAAGTCTAAGGTCTGCACGTAGTTGGTGGTTTATTCATAAGAGAAGTGTCTCTTATGTGTTTGTTATAAATGTTGTGTTGGTATTTATGATATATTTGTTATGGATTTATGTTATAATTATGTTTGTGAATTAGTGTTTGTTATAAATGTTGTGTTAGTATTTATGATATATTTGTTATGGGTTTATGTTATAATTATGTTTGTGAATTATTGTTGTTAGAAATGCATGTTTGTGCATATGTAGAGCATTATAATTTAATTAAATGGTATCAAAGATTTGGAGTTTTAAGGACATATAAATTTTGAGACTATAAGCGTTGTAGGAACCACATAAATCTCTACAAATTAAATAAAATATCTCGAAGAAATATTTCCAATGAGATAAAATGTTCGCAAAACGAAGTTCATATGAGAAAGTTATAGGCTAAACAATGCAAGATAAAATTTTGGGTACCAGTTTACTCCGGAGGCCATAAATTAGTACTTAGAGGTCGGATTCAGAAACATGAGCAGTCTATGGAAATATACTGAGCCATATAGGACATCCATGGAGTTAAATTAAAATTCCGGGTACCTAAAAGTGCAAAGGAGGATGTAAAATGCATTGTAGCAATCACGACTAAAAAAATAAATTGGCCTTAAAATTCAATACGATGTATATAGCATCCCAAGTCTCAGATGAAGGTGAAATTTAGTTAGAGTTTCCAAAATAGGGATATGAAGGAACCCAATTGATATCTTATCAAAACTACAAAGGAACATGTGCAAAGAGGCATTGACATAGCTAAAAAGTGCATCTAGTTGAATGGTGTATAGAAGGAGTAAACGATCACTGATTAAATGGCCATAAATTTATGCTCATGACTCATAATTGAGAAAGAAAGTAGTCATTGGAAAGGTATTGGAAAAATGATTTCAAATATTCACCTAGAAATGTGAATTGGAAAGTCAAATTCACAAGAAATCAAAAAGACTATTTTTGGTGTATTTTAAGAGCAAAATGGTGAACAAATTGATAGATTTGTTAAAATTATTATCGTCTAAAAGTTCCTATTGCCTATACATAAATAGATCAGTAAAAGATCAACAAAGAGACTAGAGACATGGAATATGCATAGCAGACTTATGAACATGAGGATGAAGTTAGGGGGTTGTGTGTTGACATGGGTAATGTAACATACCCAACTCCTTGTTGGGAAATGCCACATCCAAATTCCAAATTCTAATACCATTAATTTTACTGTTATTTTATTCATATGAAAAGAGTTAAGAGGAATACAATAATAATTTATAAGCACAATTATCATAGAGATTCCATAACAGAAAACCCATAATTATACACACAGTAAATAAAATAAGCTCATGAAAGACACTTATCTCATGAAATAAAAACCAACTACATGAAAAACTTCCACGTTCCTCCCAACCATAGACCACAAGGACTCCTCAGTCCAATACCTTTCCAATGACTACTTTCTTGCTCAATTCTGAGTTTTGAGCAGATAGTTATAGTCATTTGATTATTACCCAAAAACTCATTTTGATCGCCTTTCAACCATGTGCAACTCTAAAATGTGCTTAAGATTCCTTACACTTTATCCTTTGGAAATTTTATAGGATCTCAAATGGGTTCCTTCATGACCATATGCTATACATTATGCCCAATTTTCATCTCTATCTGAGTGTCAGGTTGTTAGATACAACCTGTTGAAGTTTCAACCTAATTAATATTTTTGGCCTTGAACGCTACAGGTACCTTCTATGCCCTCTTACACATATTTAATGTGCCAAAAATTTTAATTTATCTCCATGAATGTGTTTTATGGCTCAATATATTTCCATTTACGTCTCCCGTGCCTCAATCTTATTCCAGAGCAGGAAGTTATGGCCCTTGGAAATTAACTGGATCTTAAAATTTACCCCTCACTATTTGACCTGTAACTTCCTCATAATAACTCTGAATGACAAATGGAACAGATAGTTAGAAATTTATCGTCAAGCTCTTTCATTTGAGATATTAAAATTATACCTTGGGTATACCATTTTAAAGTAGCTAAAAACACTGTTTAGGGCCTAAAAAATGCCCTACAAATTCAACACCTAGAAAATACTAAAATTTTCCAGTAATTTTCAATATTTTCTAATAATTTTAAATAAACCCCATTGGATGGAATGATAGCGTGGCCTCCTAGTACACTTGGAACTCCTACACATATTCCATGTCAGATCTCGGCCACTCCTGGTCTTTCCCTGTCGAATTTTACTTCCTTCTTTCCTTCTCTTTCCTGTATCTCTCAGCGTGCTTACCTTGCCTTTTGGTCCCACCGTTCAGCTATTATGTGGTCGTATTTTATTGGGTTGCAAGGATGGGAGGTTCCCATCCCACTCCTATACTTCCCTAACATGAATTTTCATGTTGTTTGAATCCAACGTTCATAGTGCAAAGGTTTTCGATGATGATCAACAAATCACATCACATTGTGGACCCTCCGACCTCCCAACTGTTAACCAAGGGGGGGAGGGTCGCAAAACATAACCATGATTAAGACTGTGGTGATGTTTTGTGCCCTAGATAATTATTCCCCCATCCCATGCTTAACGTAGCCACCCTGGACCCCCTTGCAATTAATGTGGGATTGCCATGTGTTTGGGTTTCGGGGTTCCGCTGTGTAGGAAGGCACTGCCTCCATGGTGCCAATTCACATGCCACCTCTGCTACCCTACCAACGTGTACCTATGCTACACCTTCCACCTCTATCACACCTAATTCTATTTACCTACCACCATGGAAGTACACATCACCTGTCTGCCACATCAATTGACACGTGGCCCCCATGTCATGCTGACGTTAGCATACGAAAAAATACCCAAATTTTTCCAATTTTTCCAAAATACCCCAAAATGCCCAATTCCGCTTAATTTTGAAATTTATTTTTGGGCCACCATTACAGATCTATGAAAAAGATTAATATAACCAATTTTAGTCTTTTGTACACAGATTCGACCCTTGTACCTGTAATTTGATTCATGTGCATCGAGTTCCTCATGAATTCCTCTGTGGAAATTAGGGATTTTCCCCAATTTCGCCTAATTTCACCATGGAGCACTGCAAATTCCAAAATTTTGGCCAATTCATCCGGATAAACACCAATTCAACCATTGTAGCAATCAATTGCTCATGTGCATCACTGTTTGATATTCCTAGAACATATTCCATTCAGTTCACCCACTAATTGGAAATATATTTAACCAATTTTCTCCTAGTCTGCCATCGCCTTACTGTAACTTTAAAATTGACCAATTAAAGGTCTGAATTTGTTCAGACATAGATTATAAATCAAGAATATCTCATCTCTGGGAAAAATTTCCCAAATTCCTCATGAATTTAACAACAAAAATTGGGGCTTTTTTCCCAATTTCACCGAGTTGCTTCTGATATCACCACAACAACACTGTAACTCGAAATTTGACCATCCACAGACTCAAATTTGTTCAAATTGCAATTAAAATTTGGGAATTTCCATTCCCTGGGAAATTTCCATTCCCTAGGAGATTCCCTCAACTTGTTTGTGAAATTTCTCTCAATTTCACTGCCATAATTTCAACAAACGAATTGCAGACATCCTTTTCCCACATTACATCAAACAATTTTCTTGCATGGTCTATAAATTTCACTTATGGGCTCCACTAATTATCCCATCTAGGCACAATGTTGAAAACTAGAGCTCTGATACCACTTTGTAACATCCCCAACTCCCTGTTGGGCAATGCCACATCCAGATTTATAATTCTGATACCATTAATTTTACTGTTATGTTCTGCATATGAAAAGAGTTATGCATAATGACAATAATAATTTATAAACACAATTATCACATAGATTCCATAACAAAAAACCCATAATTATGCACAAAGTAAATATGGTAAGCTCATGAAAGACACTTATCTCATGAAATAAACACCAACTATGTGCAAACCTTCCATGATCCTCCCAACCATAGAACACATTACTCATCATCTCAACAATGGGTCACCCCTGATTTGGGGATAAACTCGACCAGGGAAAAGGGAGTCCTAAGCTAGTCTAAGGTTTGATAATTTGTATAATCTCTCAGTCCAAGGTGCCCAACTATTGCAACTATCCTACAGTCTCTCATTCCCCACATGCTTTTCCCACCTCAGGAAGTGTGCCCCTTCTCTTCTCAACGGTCCATTGATTACCCCACTTCCCTTCTGGAGCTTCAACAACATGATAGATAGGAAATCTCAAAGCCTTGTAGCTATTTCCTAACACACTAGGGAACAATTCTAAGTAGTTTCTCACCCATATAAAACTACTCACAGGCCTAACAACCCGCTTCTTCGACATATGGGCCTAACAAACCGCCTCTTCAACACATGGGCCCGACAACCCACCTCTTTGACCCATGGTAGCATCCATGATTGAATGGTAAGAGTGATGACTGAATAATAACCAAAATATGGGAATTACACTATATTCTCAAATATATATATGCATGTGTCCTTTAGGACACATGGCACTCAAGGAAATCCCTTGTCCAAACTTTAGAAACTTAGGATATAATCGTATCCATAACTTCATCTTTAAGGAATATTAATATAATATTCCATTGGGATTAAGCCCCCTTAGCTTAGTCCCTTTCCTATATTCTTAGACCCCTTTCCCTTTCTAGTGGAGTTTAGCCCCCCCATACTCATTTGTGGGTCAGTTGCAACAATGATGTACTTTATTAATAATATGAGTGTTTACATATTACAATAATAGGCTCACTAGCCTTTAGCATCTAGGCTCTCCAACCTAATAATCAAATAATCCTTCTGGCCTATAATAATCTAGATCACCAACCTATAAAACATATTTACATTTACAACTGGGGATCGACTTGGGGTATTAAAATTAATGCTGGGAAAAAATCCAATGGGCATGGAGAAGCCAAGGAGGAGAGCATGAATTTGGTATAAACAGTAAAGAGTCTCCAAAGATATGAAAAAATACAATGGGCATGGAGAAGTCAAGGAGGAGAGCATGAATTTGATAACTAGAGGCTTATTAAAGCCAAAGATCAACAATACGACATCAACATCAAGTTGTTTCAAAGCTTGGAAAAAATAGAGAAGAAAGTGGATAAGGAGATAGGCTTAAGCAAATAAAAGAGCCACATGTCTCATGATGGAAGAAGAGAGTTGATAAGTGTTGATAGGCATCACCATCACTTACTAAGACATTCAATTAGAAGAGAACACAATAGTTCAAGTCCATCTCCTGTCTAGAAGCATAAGAGAAGGTATGTAGTGGTGGATTTGCAAGGAGAAATGAATAAGATCAAACCTCATACCTTTGACGATGAGCACAAGAAAGATAAGGACGCAGAGACTTGGCTGTTAGGAATGAGGAAATACTTTCAATTGCATAATTAATCTTCAAAGGAAGAAGAAAGAATTTCCATTTACTAACTCAAGGGAAAAACATCAATGTGGTGGGACCAGTTTGTACACATGCAACACATTGATGAGAAGAAGGTTACTTGGAAAGAGTTCAAAAGGTATTTTCAAAAGAAGTACTTAACCAAGCGTTATTATGATATAAATATGAAAGAGTTCTTCTAACTCAAGCTTGGGAGTATTACCATGGACGAGTATGAAAGGATATTCTTAGAGTTGTTGAAATATGTTGACTTCATCAAGGATGAACAAGTCAAGATTCAAAGGTACATGAGTGGGATGCCATCAATTTTTAGTGATAACATACAATATGACGATCCCAAGACATTGATGAAACCATAAGGAGAGTTAAATTCCTCTATGATAATCATAGAGGAAGACAAACTTTCCAAAAGGATTGGGAAGACAAGAAAAAAGGAAATATGGAGCAGAGGAAGAAGGGGACCAAGCCACCATTCTTCATAAATAATTCTCATGAAAAACCAGCTTCCAAGGAGCCCAGAATGATAGAAACAGTGGGGAAAAGACAAAGACAACAACCTATTAAATGTTGGGGTTGTGAAGGAGAGCATATGTATAGAGATTTACCTCACAGAGAAGAAAAGTGAGGATTGTTCACAATGTACAACAAGTTGATACAGTGGAGGAGATGGGAAGAAACATATCAAGGATATATGCATCCCTGGACAACAAGAAAGTTTAGTTTCAATCCCACATGATTGAAGTGGAAGGTAAGATCAATGCCCAACCTATTTATATTTTAATTGAGTTAGGAGCTAGTCATAGTTATCCAGATCCTAATATGGTGGAAATATTTCATTTACCAAGAATCAAGCTTGGGAAATCTTGGTTGGTTCAGCTAGCTACAAGAGCTAAGAGAATAATTAATGATATGGTTAAGGCATTTCCAATGGACATGAATGGACTGAGTACCAAGGAAGATTTGAATATCGTACCATTAGGCTTATATGATTTCCTAGTTGGTATGGATTGGTTGAACAAGCATCATGTTGGTTTTACAACAAGGAATTTACTTGCTTGGATGAGGAAGGGAACTTGATAATAGTTTAGGGTATTCCAAGGGCAACAACTATTAAAGAAGTTTAAGCTTTGTAGCTGAAGAAAATATTCAGGAAAGGATGCTGAATATTTGCAACACATATGGAAGAGACACCTAAGGATAAAGTGTCAAATATTGAAGACTATGTTGTCCTAAAGAGTTTGAAGATGTATTTAGAGAAATACCAGGGTTTCCACACAAGAGAGATATTGATTTCTCTATCAATCTGATGCTTGGAGCAACCCTAGTGTCCAAGACTCCTTATAGGATGAGTACACCAGAGTTGAAGGAATTAAAAATGCAGCCTTAGGATATTTTGAAGAAGGGGTATATACACCGAAGTGTGTCACCTTGGGGTGCCCTAGTGCTATTTTTGAAAAACAAAGATGGAACGTTGAGGATTTGCATTGATTTCAAGAAACTATAAGGTGACTATAAAGAACAAGTATCCTTTTCCAAGGATATATTATATTTTTAATCAATTCAAAGATGCTAAGATATTCACCAAGATTGACCTTGGGTCGGACTATCATCAGGTGAGAATTAAAGAAGAAGATATCAACAAGACAACCTTCAAAACAAGGTATGCCCATTATGAGTTTACAATTGTGCCATTTGGGTTGTCAAATGCACTAAATATCTTTATGTGTTTGATGAATGACATTTTCAAAGATTACTTGGATAAGTTTTTCATTGTATTTTTGGATGACATGCTTATTTACTCTAAGTATGAAGAAGATCATGAGAAACACTTGAGGATGGTGCTACAAGTATCGAGGGAGGATCAATTGTATGTAAAGCTGAGCAAGTGATCATTCTATTAGAGGAAAATACATTATTTGGGCCATATTATATCAGAGGAAGGGATAAAAGTGGATCCAAAAAAGATAAGATCCATTTATGAATGGCCAGTACCAAAAAATGTCTAAGAGGTGAGATCCTTCATGGGACTTGCAGGTTACTATAGAATATTTATTGAGGGATTTTCAAATATTATACACCCAATCACATCTTTACAAAAGAAGGGCATGGAATCTGAATGGACCCCTGATTGTGATTTTTTTTTCCAACACTTAAAGAGATTGTTGACAAGTGCACCAATTTTGAGGATTCTTGATCCAAATTAATTTTTCGTTGTGTGCATTGATGCATGCAAGGAAGGGTTTGGTGGAATCCTTAGTCAAAATGGGCATGTGATATGCTACAAACTAAGAAAATTAAAATATCATGAGATACACTATGCCACTCATGATTTGGAATTGGAATCCATAGTGCATGCCTTGAATATGTGGAGGCATTATCCCATGGGAAAGCGATTTGAGCTAAGGACAAACTATAGTGGTCTGAAATATTTGTTTGGACAACCAAATTTGAATGCCAAACAAAGTAGATGGTTGGAATTCCTTAGTGAATATGACTTTGAGATAACGCATATCAAGGGAAAAGAGAACAAGGTGGTTGATGCACTCAACAAAAGGGTACATGAGATGCACGCTACAACCATTAGCATGTACAAATATGATTTAAAAGACAAAGTTTTAAAAGCTGCAAAATAAGATCAACACTATGTGGAAACAAAGGAAAAATTACAACAAGGTAATTTGCAGATGAAAATTAAAGATTATGAGCCAAGGGAGGATCAAATCCTCATGTATAGGGGTAGAGTTTATGTTCCTAATTCTCAGGAGTTGAAAAATATGGTACTAAAAGAAATGAATAATGTGCCTTATGTTGGGCACCCAGGTTACCAAAAAACTATTTCAACTACAAAAAACCAATATTTTTTTCTAGGTATGAATAAAGGGGTGGATGATTACATTGGTAGATGTTTGGAATGTGTGAAAGTCAAGGATGATCATAGAAATCCAGTTGGTTTGCTACAACCATTGCCTATTCTTGAGTGGAAATGGAAAATGGTGAAAATTTATTTCATCACCAGGCTACCCAAGATAGCCAAGCAACATGATTCCATCATGGTGGTTGTGGATAAGTTTACTAAAGATGCTCATTTTATTCCATTGAAGCTAAGTCACAAGGTAACCGACATTGTAGATATTTACATGAGGGAAATTTCTAGGCTTCATGGTATGCTTAAGGCAATTGTGTATGACAAAGATCCCAAGTTCACATCAAAATTTTGAAAGGAATTATTCAAAGGATTTGGGAAAAATTTGAACTTGAGTACAACATATCATCCAGAATCAGATGGGAAAATAGAGAGGGTCAATCAGGTGATTGAGGATATGTTGAGGATGTATGTGACATATAAACCATCAAAATGAGAAGATTATCTACATTTGGTTGAATTTTCTTATAATAATGGGTATCAAACATATTTAAAGATGAGACCATTTGAGGCATTATATGGTAGGAAATGCAACATGCTAGTGAGCTGGGACAACCCAACATATAGAGCAATGGTTGGGCCATAATTACTTTGAGAAATGGAAGAAAAGATGGGAAAAATAAGGTGTAATTTAAAGGATGCTCGAGATAGGCAGAAAATATATGTAGATAAGGGAAAAACTCACAGAGAGTTTAAATCAGGTGACCATGTGTTCTTGAAAGTGAAGGCCAAGAGAAGTTCCTTGAAGTTGGGGAGCTGTTCAAAGTTGGTAGCATGTTATTGCAGGTCATTTGAGATTCTAGAAAATATTGATCATGTTTCATATCTTCTTGCACTACATGAATCCATGTATGTTCATAATGTATTCCATGTGTCTTTTCTTAAAAAACATGTACCTAATGCTAATCATGTAATTGATTGGAATGTGACTCAGGTGGAGCAAGAAGGAGACTTCCAAGTACATTCGGTCTGCATATTGGATCGGAAGGTCAAGTTTCTTTGGAATCAAGCAATAGGTCTGGTAAAGGTTAGTGGACCTATGACGGTCCTGGAGATGCAATCTGGGAGAATGAAGATGCCATGCAGGAATAATACCCACATCTTTTTGAATGTTTTTGAAGATTTTGATTGTACATGTGTATATAATGCAGTGAGGACAATGCATAAATAAGGGGGAAGGGAATGTAATAACCCTATGTCGAACCCCAATTGTAAATGTACATATAGGTTGGTGAGCCAAGATATTTTGGGGCCAGAGCTCCTTTGTATATATGTTTTGAGGCCATAGTGACTTTGTGGTTATTAGGCCCGAGATACTGAATGCTAAAAGGCCATCAAGGATTCCTTTGTAATATGTAATCACACTCATATATTAATTAAAAAAAATACATAATCGTTGCAGACCAACCAGACAAAAAAGTATGGGGGGGTATAAATCCACTAGAAGGGAAAGGGGGATAAGGGTCTAGGAAAAGAGGCTAAGACAAAGGAGCTTAAGACAAGAAAATATTATAATAATATTTCCTAAAGTATAATATATATGATATTTTATCCTAAGTCCCAAGGATGGGGAAATGTATCATCCAAGTGGGGACAACGTATTTCCTAATGTGACACGTGTCAAGTTGGGAACATGCATACATAAATTTGGGAAATAGTGGATCTTTCCATCATTCTCTCATCACTCTAGCCATATGTACACTCTACCCTCCATCAACCATATCTATATTGGGAAATATTTGGAGTTGATGGTAATGAGTGAACTTGGGTGGTCTACACTGAAGAAGATGGTTGTTAGGCCTATGTTGATTTGAAAATGATAAAGGCTTGTATTCTTGAAAATATTTGCAAGTTTTAATTCAAGTGTTCTTATGCAAAAGGATCAATTTGCAAACACAAATTTTATAGAAATTACACATTCAAGATGCATATAATAAGCAACAAATAACAGTGAACAGAAAACACATAACACAACAAATGATAAAGGAGTTCACCCCTCTCTTGGGCTACATCTCCTGGTCTAGCTTCCAATGGATCTTTTGTATTATTTGCTAAAAGTGATAAAATATGTGCTTTACAATGCTCAAAATGCCAAATAGATGGCTCCAATGGCTTCAGAACGTCCAAAAACCCCTAGCTGGGCTTTTTCGGCACCTGGTTTGGCCAAAAATTGAAGAAGATAGGCTTCCTGGAAGTTCCCCTTCAAACTTGCTGTCTCTGGATCGCCAAAATGCACCTTTGTATCCTCAACCTAGCATCTACGCTCATATTTGTGTTAAAACCTAGCACTGGGTGCAACCGCAAAATGGTGCAAACTGTAGGACGGTTACGACGCTCCTAGCCCCTAACCGCCAAGCCATTGGGCATGTGGCTTACCATGTGACCACACCTGCACATAACAAAGGGCCAAGGTTTAACATATGACAATAGGCCAAGTGGAAAAACGCGCGGGGTTTGAATGCGCACGGGGTTTGAATGGTTATATGGTATATATATATGTGACCCGGGGCCGGGGCTTAGCCCCGGCCCGAACCGTGCCCCAACTCAAAACAAATGCAATTCAAATAAAATTAATCCCATTCATATGTTAAGAACCATTGGTGGGCGCGCCGGTTGGGCGGCCCTTCCCAAAGCTCTTCCCCTTGCTCGGAGGTCACAGGGTCGAGTCCTTCTGACTACACAAGTTTTATCCATAGCCTAGGTGACATGTGGCGGCCTTTGCTTGGGCCATGTGTCACCATTCCATTCGCTACCAATATGCCATGTGTCAGACGCCGATTCATCCACATGTCTGCCACTCAACACCTGCCACATGTCATACAACCCTGCCAACTTAGCTCCTGCCACATGTTGTATGGCCTTGCCAACTCAGCTCCTGCCACGTGTCGTACGACCCTGCCACGTCAACATCTGTACGGACTGTACAGTCAACACATTTTTTTGGCCTGTTTGACGATTTGAACAGAACACGATATCTTACTCATATGACGTCCGTTTGAACCCAAATGAGTTGCGTTGGGTTTGTGACAACGAGGCCTACACACCCGTTTGATTTGAAGCGATTCCGAGAACTTTGAATTTTGAGCAAAATTTGATCCCCTGGATCACACCTCCCCATTAGAAAGCTTTTGGAACTCCAAAAGACTATTTTCAGTCTATCTGAAGATGAGGGTATAGTTCCCTCACCTTTCCAACCTCAATACACTTGGCTTTTCTTGGATTTGTGTCTTTAAGACCAATTTGAAGATATTCCACGTTTCCTCATTTTGAAGTTCTCATTCTCCTGTCAAGGATTGTCTCTTCATGCAATTCTGTAAGATATTCTAGGGAGAAATCATCTATAGAAGGAATCTGAACATGTTCTCCTTGATCATCAATCAAAGGAGGCTCATACAATTTCAAATTCTCAACATTAACAACTGCATACATTTGCATATAAGGAGGTAAATCCAAATGGAAGTCATTGTTACCAATCTTGTCAAGAATCTTGAAAGGACCATATCTAATTGGTTTCAGTTTTTTACCTTCTCCTTTAAGCCTTTCCTTACTAATGTAAAGACAAACTTCATCTCCAACTTGGAAACTGTGATCAACACGATGCTTGTCATGTCTTGTTTTGTACTTGGCTTGACTCTTTTCCAACTGTTCTTGTACCATTTGATCTATCGACTGAATTTGTTCAATGAACTTTTCTTCCCTATCAATGTCATATTGACCATCAATAGAAATATCCTTCCCAAAGATAAAATCTAAAGGAGATTTGGGCAAATACCCAAAACATGCTTCAAATGGCGATGTTTGAGTTAAAGAGTGCTTAGCTCGATTGTAAGCATGTTGAATGTAGTGTAAATGCTCATCCCAAAGTTTAGGATGCTTGCTGCACTAACCACGAAGAAGATGCACCACTGTTCTATTTACCACTTCTGTCTGTCCATTAGTTTGCGGATGAAAAGTTGTGCTCTTTTTCAGTTTGGTGTCCATAAGTGCCCATAAACTCGACCAAAAGCTCCCAATAAATCGAGAATCTCGATCAGAAATAATGGATTTAGGA
>JZKD02S0172361.1:334951-355848 GCA_000966675.3 Picea glauca | reverse complement strand
TCTCATAGAAATTGATTACAAATCGTCTTGGGTATTTTGTGGAATCTCTTTCTAAGAGTTTGCCATAAGTTTCTTAACATCATTTATTCTGCTGCACTACATAAACCATATATTGAAGAGTAAGAATTCTTTTTATTTACTTTTCAACATTGTAGTTTCTCTTAATCTTGTTCATGTTCTACTATTTTTACTAATTAAATATATTTTAAAAATGAATATTTAACTTTAATTATCGTAATTCTTACTTTATTTTCTTAAAATTTAGCTTTGAATTACTATCTCAAGCTTCCATATAACCATTCGCTTATATATTTTAATAAACTTTAACGAAATTTAAACTTTATGGTCTCAAACTTCCATATAATCATTAGATATCTATTTTAATAAAATCTAGATATTATTTTAATTTTAAACATGTATTTTTTTTTAAATAAATTTAATTATTCAAATTAAAATGAATAAAAATTTTACAATACTTTTATTTATTAATAATTTCATTATTATAAAATTTATCTTAATTTTATAAGAATATAAAATTTAATATAATTGTGTTTTTTTTTAATATTTTAATATTTGAATTTTAAAATTTTAAACCAATTTTTTTAAGTTTATTGTAAATACACTCTCAGTAAAAATCAAAATTTATTTTGAATAATTTATTTTTTTAATTTAAATTTCAAATAAAATTAAGAAAAATTGAAAATAAGAATAATTGATTTTAAGTTTAAAAAAAACTTTACTGTGTACTTTTGGTAATTACTTTTTATTATGATTTCCAAATATTAAATTATTAATATTAAATATTAATATTGTACAATTTAATTACAGAAAATTATTAAAGGATGTTAAATCCATTTTTTTTAAATGTATGATCGATATAAACTTTGTTCTCTTTTATGAGGTGATATCTAATAAACTTAGAATGTGATAATAACTGTGTTTATTATTATTATATTTTGTATCTTTGTGTTTATTATTATTCGTTTTTTCCCAAAATGTCTAGGTGTGTGGGTTGGTGGACTCACAGGTTCACATTTATAGTCATGCTTTTGTATCATGAGTCCGACCGACGACTTCCTCATTCCATACTTAACGACTTTTTAGATCTCGGGTTCTCGGTCTGGCGGGCTCAAAATTGCGCTTCTATTGTTCCGTGTCCTCCAAACAACACTTGGAGTTCTGCGATATACAAATTGATAGGTGGACTCCTTAAAAAATAATTTTTAAAAAACAATAAAAAAAAATATTTTATATTATTAAGGGTTGATCATGTTAAAATGAAATGTTCCTTATGATGTGATTGAGTTGTACAGTGTTGTTCCACCAATAGACAAAGAGCGCTTGATCTTGTAAGAGTTATTATAGTAATTACATCTAGTTATGAAATTTTAGTTATAATATTTTTAATGAAAATTTGATTAAATTGAAACAACCTAAAAATGCTTTATAGAATCAAGACTCTTTACCTTATTTTCCATATTGAAACTTAAAAATCTAAAACCAAAATAAAATATCTCAATTATAAACACAAAATATTCAACTTCAACTTCGAAAAGGATAGGCATTTTGTTATTGGTTTTACTCTCAAATTTAACCAATACAATGTCAAACAAAGTTGGACCGAAGATTTTGTAACTTTTAGTATAATGACTAAAACCTAATTTAATATATTACCTTAAAATATAATATTACTAATACATCATGTGAAAGATTCATTACTCTAAAAAATGTTTTCAATTAATCATTCCACAATATAAAATTAATGTTAGGTAGGAGTATTTAATCGATTATATAAAAAATAATATCAATCACATATTTGTGTTTATTATTATTCATTTTTTCGAAAATGTCTAGGTGTTCAGGTTGGGGGACTCATGGGTTTACATTTATAGTCATGCTTCTGTATCATGATTCCGACCGATGGCTTCCTCATTCCACACTTAGCCATTATTTGGATCGCGGGTTCCCGGGCTGGTGGGCTCAAAATTGTGCTTCTATTGTTACGTGTCCTCCAAACAGCACCCAGAGTTCCACAATATACAAATTGACAAGCGGACTCTCTGGTTGGCTGGCTCAAATTTGCGCTTATATTACAAATTTTGAATAATCCTTAAAAAATAATTTAGTTATAAAAATAAAAAAGGTTATTTTATATTATTAAAGGTTGATCATGTTAAAATGAAATGTTCCTTGATGAAGTGATTGAGTTGTACAATGTTGTTCCACCAACAGAAAAAGAGCACCTAATAAATATTGCTAGGGAATTATTATCTTGTAAGAGTTATTATAGTAATTATATCTAGTTATGAAATTTTAGTTGTAATATTTTTAATGAAAATTTGATTAAATTGAACAACCTAAAAATATTTTATGGAATCAAGACTCTTTACCTTATTCTCCATATCCATATTGAAACTTAAAAATCTAAAACCATAATTAAATATCTCAATTATAAACATAAAATATTCAACTTCAACTTCAAAAGGGATAGGCATTTTGTTATTGGTTTTACTCTCAAATTTAATCAATACAATGTCAAACAAAGTTGGACTGAATATTTCGTAACTTTCAGTATAATGACTAAAACCTAATTTAATATATTACATTAAAATATAATATTACCAATACATCATGTGAAAGATTCATTACTCTGAAAAATGTTTTCAATTAATCATTCCACAATATAAAACTAATGTTAGGTGGGAGTATCTAATCGATTATATAAAAAATAATATCAATCACATATTTGTGTTTATTATTATTCATTTTTCCGAAAATGTCTAGGTGCACGGGTTGGTGGACTCACAAGTTCACATTTATAGTCATGCTTCTGTATCACGAGTCCGACCGACGGCTTACTCATTCCATACTTAGCCACTTTTTGGATCGCGGCTTCCTAGGCTAGCGAGCTCAAAACTGTGCTTCTATTGTTCCATGTCCTCCAAACAACACTTGGATTTCCGCGATATACAAATTGACAGGCGGACTCCCGGGCTTGTGGGCTCAAGATTGTGCTTATATTATAAATTTTGAAGAAGCCTTAAAAAGTAATTTAGTTATAAAAATAAAAAAAAGTTATTTTATATTATTAAGGCTTGATCATGTTAAAACAAAATCTTCCTTGATGAAGTGATTGAGTTGGACAATGTTGTTCCACCAACGGAGAAAGAGCACTTGATAAATCTTACCATGGAATTATTATCTTGTAAGAGTTATTATAGTAATTATATCTAGTTATAAAATTTTAGTTATAATATTTTTAATGAAAATTTGATTAAATTGAAACAACCTAAAAAATGTTTTATAGAATCAAGACTCTTTATCTTATTCTTCATATTGAAACTTAAAAATATAAAACCATAATTAAATATCTCAATTATAAACATAAAATATTCAACTTCAACTTCGAAAAGGATAGGCATTTTGTTATCAGTTTTACTCTCAAATTTAATCAATACAATGTCAAACAAAGTAGGACCGAAGATTTTGTAACTTTTAGTATAATGACTAAAACCTAATTTAATATATTACATTAAAATATAATATTACCAATACATCATGTGAAAGATTCATTACTCTGAAAATCGTTTTCAATTAATCATTTCACAATATAAAACTAATGTTAGGTGGGGGTATTTAATCGATTATATAAAAAATAATATCAATCACATATTTGTGTTTATTATTATTCACTTTTCCGAAAATGTCTAGGTGCACAGGTTGGTGGACTCACGGGTTCACATTTATAGTAATGCTTTTGTATCACGAGTCCAACCTACGGCTTCATCATTCCATACTTAGCCACTTTTTGGATCGCGGGTTCCTGGGCCGACGGGCTCAAAATTACGCTTCTATCATTCTGTGTCCTCCAAATAGCACCCGAAGTTCCATGATATACAAATTGACAGGCGGACTCCCAAACTGGCGGGCTCAAGATTACGCATATATTGTAAATTTTGAAAAAGCCTTAAAAAGTAATTTAGGTATAAAAAAAAAGGTTATTTTATATTATTAAGGGCTTATCATGTTAAAATGAAATGTTCCTTGATGAAGTGATTGAGTTGAACAGTGTTGTTCCATCAACGGATAAAGAGCACTTGATAAATCTTACTAGGGAATTATTATCTTGTAAGAGTTATTATAGTAATTATATCTAGTTATGAAATTTTACTTATAATATTCTTAATGAAAAATTGATTAAATTGAAACAACCTAAAAATGTTTTATAGAATCAAGACTCTTTACCTTATTCTCCATTTTGAAACTTAAAAATCTAAAACAATAATTAAATATCTTAATTATAAACATAAAATATTCAACTTCAACTTCGAAAAGGATAGGCATTTTGTTATTGGTTTTACTTTCAAATTTAATCAATACAATGTTAAACAAAGTCAGACTGAAGATTTTGTAACTTTTATTATAATGAATAAAACCTAATTTAATATATTACATTAAAATATAATATTACCAATACATCATGTGAAAGATTCACTACTCTGAAAAATGTTTTCAATTAATCATTCCACAATATAAAACTAATGTTAGGTGGGAGTATCTAATCCGATTATATAAAAAATAATATCAATCACATATTTGTGTTTATTATTATTCATTTTTTTCTAAAAATGTCCAGGTCCGCGGGTTGGCGGACTCAGAGGTTCACATTTATAGTCATGCTTCTGTATCACAAGTTTGACCGACGACTTCCTCATTCCACTTTTTGGATTGTGATTTTTCAGGTTGGCGGGCTCAAAATTGTGCTTCTATTGTTATGTGTCCTCCAAATAGCACCCAGAGTTCCATGATATACAAATTGGCAAGCAGACTCCCAGGTTGGCGGGCTCAAGATTGCGCTTATATTATAAATTTTGAAGAAGCCTTAAAAATTAATTTAGTTATAAAAATAAAAAAGGTTATTTTATATTACTAAGGGTTGATCATGTTAAAATGAAATGTTCCTTGATGAAGTGATTGAGTTGAACAGTGTTGTTCCATCAACGGAGAAAGAGCACTTGATAAATCTTGCCAGAGAATTATTATCTTGTAAGAGTTATTATAGTAATTATATCTAGTTATGAAATTTTAGTTATAATATTTTTAATAAAAATTTGATTAAATTGAAACAACCTAAAAATGTTTTACAGAATCAAGACTCTTTACCTTATTCTCCATATTGAAACTTAAAAATCTAAGACCATAATTAAATATCTCAATTATAAACATAAAATATTCAACTTCAACTTCGAAAAGGATAGGCATTTTGTTATTGGTTTTACTCTCAAATTTAATCAATACAATGTCAAACAAAGTTGAACTGAAAATTTTGTAACTTTTAGTATAATGACTAAAACCTAATTTAATATATTACATTAAAATATAATATTACCAATACATCATGTGAAAGATTATTTACTCTGAAAAATGTTTTCAATTAATCATTTCACAATATAAAACTAATGCTAGGTGGGGGTATCTAATCGATTATATAAAAAATAATATCAAACGCATATTTGTGTTTATTATTATTCGTTTTTCCAAAAATGTTTAGGTGGACGAGTTGAAGGACTCACGGGTTCACATTTATAGTCATGCTTATGTATCATGAGTCTGGTCGACGACTTCCTCATTTCATACTTAGCCAATTTTTGGATCGCAGGTTCCTGCGATGGCGGGCTCAAAATTGCGCTTTTATTGTTCTGTGTCCTCCAAACAGCACCCGGAGTTCCGCGATATACAAATTGACAAGAAGACTCTTGGGATGGCGGGCTCAAGATTGTGCTTATATTATAAATTTTGAAGAAGCCTTAAAAATTAATTTAGTTATAAAAATAAAAAAAGGTTATTTTATATTATTAAGAGTTGATCATGTTAAAATGAAATGTTCTTAGATGAAGTGATTGAGTTGTACAGTGTTGTTCCACCAACGGACAAAGAGCTCCTGATAAATCTTTCCAAAGAATTATTATCTTGTAAGATTTATTATAGTAATTATATCTAGTTATGAAATTTTAGTTATAATATTTTTAATGAAAATTTGATTAAATTGAAACAACCTAAAAATGTTTTATAGAATCAAGACTCTTTACCTTATTCTCCATATTGAAACTTAAAAATCTAAAACCATAAATAATTATCTCAATTATAAACATAAAATATTCAACTTTAACATCGAAAAGGATAGGCATTTTGTTATTGGTTTTACTCTCAAATTTAATCAATACAATGTCAAACAAAGTTGGACTGAAGATTTTGTAACTTTTAATATAATGACTAAAACCTAATTTAATATATTACATTAAAATATAATATTACCAATACATCATGTGAAAGATTCATTACTCTGAAAAATGATTTCAATTGATCATTCCAAAATCTAAAACTAATGATAGGTGGGATAGAATTAACGCCAATAAAACTTACAAGTATCCTAAAGTACAACATGGTTGAATGAGTATGTTCACTTTTCTATGTTCACTTTTCGATTAGACTCTAACAAAGTTTCAATAGGGATAGAGTTTGTTATTATATTTCAATTCCATGGAAGCATCATTTTTTCCATTGACAAGAATAAAATATGTTTAGAGATCATTTAGATGAAGTTCCTTGCATCATTGGTTTGACGAAAGAACATCGAAGACAAGAGTGTGCAGGGGGAATACCACTGCACTCTTTACATCAAGGACGTGTCTATAGGGGGCAAACTCCTATAGACCGCACATTTTTACATCAAGGATAGTATTGATGTGGAACCAAATCCCAATCAAGGGATATCTTACACAAATTATCCAATATTAATTTTCAGATTTAGATATCTTACTGTAGGATTAAGAATTGCAATTATTATGAACATTTTATAGATAATAAATAGTGTAACATTAAAAAAACAATATTAATGTGAAACGAAATCCAAATCATCAAATATGGAAAAAAATATTATTTATTGAGAATTAAATGCAAATGAAATTGTTTACTGACCAACAAAAGCATGGCCCCCAATTTAATCTAACATGTTATTTTTCTTTATGGAGATAGGAAAAAAAAAAATTGTATAAACTTGCACAAAAATGTCTATTTTGTATACAATTTATGTATTATATGATACATTAACAACACATATCTACATGATGTTGACTTTGTGTTTCCCTTCCTCGATGGTTGTTTCTCACATTTATTTGGGATTTGTTTAGCATGTTTTCAGAGCTGCTCTCTTCAACGAAGACAAAGACTCCCCATCCTTCTATTGATCAATTCTTCACATTACAAAAGATGCTTGCATAATGAAGGATTATTTCTGAAACTCTTTTCAAATGCAGGGCTAGTAACAAGTGTGATGGCGATGACAATTCATACATAATGGATGGTGGCATTATCAAGATTTGAGTAGAAAAAAAAAAACAATGCAACTCAATTAGTCAAAATTGCATTAGCAACAGTCCTGACATCAATTTATATTCTTGGTAACTATATCCATAAGAGTTCAAACTCAAAAGAAGCTACAAAGTTCAAAGAAATTAAAAACAACCCAAATACTACATTAGATGATTCCTCGGCTATACAGAATCCCAAGAGTCAGGCCTCTTCTCTATTTTCTAGAAAGTTTGGTCATGTCTCTCTTGATAACAAAATTCTAGGGAAATCTACATCGACAACTGTCTCTAAGACTACAAGTGATAAGAATCCATCAAAACTCCAATCTCTAGGCACTTCTTTTGGTACTAGAAATGCAAAAGCTTCACCTAAAATTTCTCGAGAACCATAATCAAAAGAGCCTACCATGATATGGGTGAAAGGAAATGGAGCGAATGACACAGTGGAAATTTTGAAACTTCCACACAAGGAGGCAAAAAAATGGTTCCTCAAGTTCATAGAGAGATATTTGGATGTCATATTTCACACATCCAAATAAAAGGAAGATGATACAACAGATTCAATAGCCAAAAGCTAGTCGCAGAAATTGTTGGAGAATAATGGCTAAATGCCATGATTAGTATTTGGTTTGAGTTTGTTACGGCGAGTTGAGATATTATATCAACTATCTAGATTGTGTACTTAAGATAGATAGCTATCTTAAGCTACTTGTAGTTGTATTAAGATTGTGACTATACTTAATGAAATATAGTTTTAATGTGCATTTGATTTGTAATTTGGTATCAGAGCCTGAGTGCTCTTGGTAACTCCCTTGCGGAAGGCCCAGTTATGTGTGAGAGTGGATTGTTTATTCTTATTTTTATTTGCTTGGGTGTGAGTATTTCTATGTGAAGGAGACTCGCCTTATGAATAAAGATCTGTTGTGTAAAGAGACTGTAGCTGGAGTGAGATCCGCTAGCTACTAGAATGAAGAAGAATGATGTCATAAGAGAGGGAATTGTTAGGTTATCATTGAGGATAATTGTTGCATTGGAGGCTGACGGGATGGAGAAAATTGCTATGAAGAATGTTGCGCCTGTCATTTGTGAGGGAGGAGGGAGGACTTCCATCACAGTGATAGATCCGTGAATGGGGGATCTGAATATTTTGTTTGAGTTGCAGAACATTGTCGTTGTTATGAGGAGCCACATCTGAAAGGAAATCACCCACTGTGGAAGACTATATCCGTAGATATCTTTAAAGAGGCTGAGTGTTACATAATAGAGTGAATGTGATCAGATTCTAATGGAGCATATGCATGGAAATACAGGAAGATATGGAGATTCTTGTTCCATTGGACGCAATTGCTGGAAGAAGAACAAATTGGGGCATCCAGATCCTAAATGGAATCCATTTCCCAATTTTGTTAGAAGTTGCATGTTTTCAGTAACCATGTGTTGAGACTATGAGCTAACATAACTAGGAATAGAGTAAGATCCTGTCACATTTCTTCCATCACGTTTCTTAGATATGTATGTGAAATTTGTTGTTTGGTGTGCAAATTGTGAGAATTGATGTTTGTGTGTTTGTAAAATTATATTAATGAAGAACCAATTATAAGAATATAAGAACAGAGTATCATAATTCAAATTGGTGGTTCTCAACGTTATTCAGTGCTAAGAGAACACATCACAGATTTGATTATGTCTACATTTTGTCATATGCTGGCGGGACTTATTGTCCTTCGGTGCTTCAAGATCGTCAGTTAAAGGTTATCCATGTATATATTATTGTATGTGTGTTTAAGAAGGTCATTTGTATGATTGACTACTGAAAATATCCAGTAATCAAATCACTCTCCTATATAACTGTAAATTTGTTCTTTAGGAGAATTCCACAGATGGTAATGTATCAATAGGATAATTCAGTATCGATATTGTTCTTCGGGACGTCAAGAAGCATCAATCCTGCGAATACGTCAATGATGGTCTGAAGCGGTTATAAATTAAATGGATCAAGAGGTAGCTCGAAAGTGTGGAGAAGAAAAGAGCGAAACTGAGTGATTGCATAGTGGGTAGAGTTGCTAATGAAGACCAGCGGG
Source organism: Picea glauca (assembly GCA_000966675.3). Classification (NCBI taxonomy): domain Eukaryota; kingdom Viridiplantae; phylum Streptophyta; class Pinopsida; order Pinales; family Pinaceae; genus Picea; species Picea glauca. The sequence continues at coordinate 346,397 of JZKD02S0172361.1, read as the reverse complement.
ACAAAGATGAAAAATATGAATTGTATGTCAATTCTATATTGTAAAAACAAAAAATGACATTTCTCCATTAAGGGGTAGTGTTGGAGAATAATGGCTAAATGTCATGATTAGTATTTGGTTTGAGTTTGTTACGAAGAGTTGAGATATTATCTCAAATATCTAGATTGTGTACTTAAGATAGATAGATATCTTAAGATACTTGTAGTTGTATTGATCCAGGTGGATATCGGTGGCCACCCACCTTTCCCAATTGGCTCAAAAATTTTTTATGACAATTTTGGCAATTTACTATTTTTAGCAGTTTTTACTTCCGAGGCCATTTTGAGGGCCTAAATGAAGGTTTTTCGGGATCGAGCCTCTCAATGATAACCTAAGGCATAATTTAGGCCCAAACATGAATCTCCTCGATGATACCTTTCCAACGGGCTATCATACGCCTAAAACGGAGATCGTATGCAAAAGTTACGACCCTGGAAAGTTAATGTACTAACTTATCCAAACGGGGCCCACATGACTTTTGGCGCTTCATCTCCTAGGGTTAGGTTTTTGGATGTCTAGGGTTTTTGGCATTCCTGTTTATTGTAAAAATGTCTTCAGAGTCTCATTTTAATCATTTTCTTGCGAATGAGTGCAACCGTCACATCTCTTCTCAGAGATAAACCGCCACCATTCCAACAAGCTTGTTTCCACCGCATTTTACAGTTTCAACTTATTTCATTATTGAATAAAAAACCAGTTTTACTATATCTCTGTAATTTTGTGTTAAACACCTATTAATAATCTGTATTCATTTCGTTCTGCTCATAAAATCTGGATCATGTATTTATATTGTGACTATACTTAATGAAATATAGTTTTAATTTGCATTTGATTTATAATTGAAATCTCGTTTTCTGCTCATATATGAAATCCTTTTTATCTGCAATCCAAGTAAATTTATTAAGTATGAAATAAAAGTGGTGGGAAGTAAACGTCCACTATGTGTCATTAGGATATTCCTAAAATTCAAGTTATTTTCTGACCTTCATGGATACGCTTGTTTGTTCCTAGTTTTTTCCAATATACAACAATACCAACCATCGACACTAAAGCCATTAATACAGCTCCTCTTATTGTTATTCCGAGGATAGCTTTATGCTTTCTCAGATGATTTTTGGTTTCTTGAATTTTTTGATACAATCTCCTTTATGCATACATAGGTAGTGGTTCCCAGAGTATCTGGAGAACACCAGATAAGGAGATTTTCAGTGAACTTATAAACTTACTTAGTACGACTATACAAACTTTCACATGTTTCGTATTAACATTATATGGAGCATTCCTTTCCTAATTCCGAACTTCAAACTATTGGAATGGGATTTTGTGCCGAATACAGGTATTAAAATTAGGATCTATACTTCTTGTTTTCTATATGCAGTCGAAGTTGTCTTCAGGATACTTGCTTAATTCAACATACAAAAAAAACAACGCAACTAGAAACGATAGTGCGTAAAAATTAATTGTCACACATCAAATTACTTTTGAGCATATCTGGTATCAATGTGAAGGATTTATTTAAATCTCAACCCTTTTCAACTTTTACAAGAAAAAACGAAAGAAATACACAAAAAAAGAACTCCACAACACATCAGCTAAGACGCATTAGGGGATACAGGCAACTGATAGCAAGCCTTTTTTAGAGGCATTGGAAATAAACATAGATTTTGCAAGTAAGATGGTAAGTTTGTGTTTCCGGTGTTTGTTGTCTGGCCGACGTATATGTAATTAGCATCAGTCACCCATGTTATATTTTTTTCATCAGTGTGAATTGTTTTCCCTCCGCAGAGGATACTGATAAATCCTGCGACGCCAAAATTCTTGTTCATTAATGTTGTTAGTGCCGGTTTAAATTAAACAACATCTTTGAAGTTCATTAATGTTGTTAGTATTGAGTCATTTTATTAGATCGGAGCGTTCGAAGGTTCAGGGGCTTTTTACAATCAATCAATCAAGCAGCTGCTGTAAAAGGTAGGGAAACAAGTGTTGGAGATCGTCATAACAGTCTCTTGTTGTATTACTTTATTAGATCTAGTTAAAAAACGTTGTAAATATATGCCCATGATGGGAGAAACTATAAAAACCTGTGTGTTTTGACTAACCACATAGTCTTGTACCTCGGGTTTGAGCCAAATTCGAGAATGCAATGCTATGAAGTGTGAAGGTATGCTCCTAACCTTCGCTTTCTGCATGCTAGTAATTTACAGAGGATATCTTGAAGAATACAAATGTGTTGTAGTTACATAAATTATTACCCAAGAAATAGCACAAAATGCTTGTATCGGTCGTTGGCATTGAGTGATTAGTGCAAGCAGGGCATTGAAAGCTTCATTTAGGTTCATGGTTCGGGTTTCTCGCTTCATATCTGGCATTGAGTGATTGGTGCAAGGGGGGCATTGAAAGATGCATTTAGGTTCATGGTTCGGGTTTCTCGCTTCATATCGTTATTTATTTTGACTTTCAAAATATTTTTAGGCTCACAACACACCCGTAGGTGCCCAAATCATCTCAAGTTACACCAATGAACGAACTATCCTGCCAAAAAAATGGACAAGGACTAGTACCAGTGATTCCTGGTACTGGCTCTTTTAGAATGGAGCATTCAGATTCAGAATGGATATTTCAGAGACTATCAAGCAGCCAAAATTTCAATTCTGAGTTGCTGCATTTGGGGAGGGTTCAGTGGTTCTGATACATTTTGGTGCTTGGATACTTCGCTTTCGTAGTGTCCTATAAATGATATAGGTTGCATTGAGCCGTATTAAATCTGATTCATGCTGTGGTTAAGGATATAGAATGATTTACATGATGGAACATCGTCTCGAGAAGCCTTCTATTGATTTTGGTACCAAATTCAATGTGTGCAACATGTTCACGGGCTTCCATTTGTTTGAAAAGTTTTGATTTCTTATTATTTAGTTCCCCGCTGGCATTTGTGATATTCTTTGTAATTGATTTGAGTTGTTCTCCCCCTAGTTGCGAAGGACATGCTTCCATTTCTTGGTTTCTCCTTTTGTTTTAATAGTTCAACGGATCATGCATGCAAATTACAACTGGATGGAGAAGCCATAGCTCATTCCAAGGGATCCTGCATCCAAACTATAGCTGGACACTGCATCTATAGCGGGTGGACACCCCAACAACAAACATAATAATATTTATACTTAACGAAACTTAGGATAAATTTGTTGGAGTTACTTCACACACATTTATGATTTCTTTTTCCTAAGGTTTTTCCTTGTTCACTAATCATAATTAGTCATTATCCACTCTCCTATATTTTAGGGGATAATATTCCACCTGGAAAATATTCTCTTTCAGTTGACACTTTAGTTTGACTAGTTGAGTTGCGTTTAGATGTTGCATTGGTTTTGTCACCATGCAACATTGATATCATCACCATGATAATTCGACCTTGCCTTGGTATCATCACCAGACTAATGCATTAGCCTTGATTCCTTGAGTTAACTCCTCACTACTCTCTGTTCAGTGAATTAACTGAAGACTAGTTGACTAGTTAATTCAACTAGGTGGCAATTCACTCCCGTAACTGCCTGGGAGACTAAACTAGATGGCAGTTCGCTCCCGTAACTGTTGGTGTGTGTTCAGATCAATCTAGACCACCACTATGGCACATTGGTTATCCTCCAATGTGCACTCATTGAGTTATACAGAGTATATCATGTGTAAAATATTCATTATTCATAACGGTTAATGAGAATTCTTTCATTCTTTCTCTCCTTCTTCTTCTTTCTCAAATTTTCTCTGCAAATGTGTGTATTATTGTTTAGCTAGATCTATTATGTGCAAGTTCAACACATTTACACAATATCAGAGCCAATGAACTGCTAAGCAAAAGCTACACCAAATGTTTTTGCAGGTACAAAATATTGAAGACAGTGGAAAGATGGAATTGCAAAAAGAATTACACCTTACAACTATTTTCCATGGAAGGAGAAAACAATCATACATCTCTAAACCAGAGGGTTGTACAGGTTAACCTTGAATACAGATATAGAACCGACATCATCCATAGAAAAATCCAAGTACTTAAATCGCATGGATGAGGCACTCAAAACAATTTGTAGTCTTATTTCTCTCGATCTCCTTTTTCATATATCTTCCTGTAAGACTCCCGATGAAGACTAGACCACCTTGGAAGGGCTCTTTGGCAAACAGAATGAGATGAGGGGACACATGATAGAGGTGGATCTTCTCACATTGGATCCCAAAAGCTTCGAAAATATCCAAGATTTCTTTACAAAATTCAAGGATTTACTGTCGCAACTCAAATCTTGCGAGGTTTATAAATAAAAGGAGGAGAAACAAATGGTTCTCACCATTCTCTCCAATCTTGGTCCTGAATTCTTTGCATTCATACCCACATTCCATATAGTCATATTTTACTCTCGAGCCACCTAGAAGATGTCTTCTCCTGAGGACTTTATCGAATCCTTGACACAAGAGCAAACTAAGCTCATCAACATGGGCACAATCAAAGGCCCAAGGGCACATGCACTCATTGTACATGATGGAAACCACAAATATCATAAATCTAAAGATAAAGATAAATGAAAAGCTCATGCACATCTGAAGAAGGAAGGGTACAAAAATCCGTTCACCGATGCCTCCGGATCCAAAGGAGAAAAGGGGAGAAAGGGGGAGAAATGCATGTACTGTCACAAAGGATTACATTCAGAATCTACATTCATACATAAAAAAATAGATATGATGTCTCAAATACTTCAGCAAAACAACCGTGGAGATCGCATCCCCGAGGGTGCCAAGAAGAAGAAGATAGAAGATCTGAATTCCAAGAAAGGCAATTCTAGCCATGCCTTGATTGCCATCAACTCCTCTCTTGATGCTTGGATCGTTGATTCAGGAGAATCACATCACATGGCTACCTCAAAATAAGTATATTTTTATTTGGATGCATGCAAAGGTCCTCTTATTATGATGGGGGACAACTCTTTTGTTGAAGTCACGGGCAAAGGAAGGATTGAACTCACCAATGGAAGCTTTGAGAATGTCTTGCACCTTCCCAAACTTTCTGTCAACCTTCTCTTCGTATATCATATGATGAATTCCGGCACTAGAAAAAAAGTCATATTCACACCAAATTCTATGGACATCCATGACATGCAAACCAACTCCAGTGTTACTACCGGTGAGGTAAATCATTAGTCTAGATTGTATCCATTTTCTAAATTCATTGAACCTGATTCTGTTTTACTGCTTACTCATGTTGATGAAAGTAGTAGGATATGGCACGAAAGGTTTGGACATTTGAATTTCAGATACATGCAACAGCTTAGCAAGCACAGATTATTTGTTGGTCTACCAGACATCCATTTCTCCAAGGGAGTATGTGAGGGATGTGTTCTCGGAAAACACCCTCAAGAGAAATTCGACAAAGGAAAGTCTCAGCGAGCTTCCGCACCTTTAGATATAATCCACAGTGACCTTATGGGTCCTTTTCCACATCCATCCATCAACAAACTGAGGTTTGTTCTCATTTTTGTTGATGATTTCTCACGTTTTACTTGAATCTATTTCTCAAGAAAAAATCTGAGGTCTTTCAACACCTCAAAGATTTCAAGGCCCTGGTTGAGACACAGTCCAAAAAGAAGATCAAAGTCCTCCAAACTGATAACGAGGGAGAGTATGTGAATCATGAGGTCCACAATATTTTCCATGAGGAAGGGATTAAGTTGCATCATACAGTTCCCTATACTCCACAGCAAAATGGAGTTGTTGAGCGGAAAAACAAATCTCTAAAGGAGATGGCTTCTTGCATGTTGCATGCAAAGTCACTACCACAGAGACTATGATTTGAAGCACTTAATTGTGCAACATACATTCAAAAAAAATCTCCTCATAGATATGTCAAGGATAAGACCCCCTACGAGGCTTGGAGCGGCTTCAAACTGGAAGTGACCCACTTTCACATTTTCGGTTCACGTGCATGGGCCCAGATGCCCTCTAAAAAGAGGAAGGCACTTGATCCATAGAGAACTGAGTGCATTTTTGTTGGATATCCTGACGATGTGAAGGGATATTGGCTTATTGATCTTTACTCGGACTAGCTCATCATTGAGTGTAGTTCCCAATTCGAGGAAAGTGTCTCGCATGCACCTTAGCAGCCGCATGCAGACACCTTCATTCTTCCACCTATCTAAGATGATGAACATGCACATGTCGACTCTTCTTCAGATGAGAGTTCTAATTTAGAGGACTCAGATGATTCAGATTCAGAGTCAGTACATTAATATGCAGAGTCAGAGCATCCAGATGCAGTTGCAGAGCCAGAGAAGAGGCCCAAGTGGGCACAAAGTACTCTTTAGGATGCAAGGGATCTCATTGGTGATCCAGTCAATACTAGGAGGACTCAATCTAATTTTGAGGAGCCTCCTGTTGCACTCACTGCCACTAAACCATTGCCTTCCGGGAATATTTTCTTGGTTCAGTCCTCATATCCACAGTCTTATATGGCAAGGCTTCTGGAAATCCCTTTTGGGAATCCGCCATGTAGGATGAGTAAAACTCCCTCCTCGAGAACCAGACTTGGGATCTGGTTCCCCTTCCTTATGGGAGGAAACTTGTCAAATGAAGATGGGTCTACAGGACCAAGAGCGCAATGGATGGACATATTAGCAGATACAAAGCCAGGCTTGTCACCAAAGAATTTTAGCAGGTTCATGGTATTCACTATGATGAGACCTTCTCTCCAGTAGAAAAGATGGATTCCATATGATTGGCACTTGCCATTGCGGCAACCAAGGGATGGGAAGTCCATCATATGAATGTGAAGAATGAATTTCTTCACAGTGATCTCTCTCAGAAGATCTGCATGGAGCATCCCCAAGGATTTATGCAGGACTCATCTTTGGTCTGTCGAATGAAGAAGTCACTTTATGGCCTCAAGCAGGCTCTGAGGGCATGGTATGCCAAGATGAATTCCTACCTGCTGTCACAGAACTTTGTACGTTGTAAATTAGACTCAAATTTCTACATGCTCAGGACTGTTGATTCACTTCTACTTTTAGTTTCATATGTTGATGATTTGTTGATCACCGGGTGCTCAACTTCAGTGATTGTTTCAGTCAAGAGGATTCTACATGACAGGTTTTTTATGACGGACATGGGTCCACTACACTTCTTCCTTGGACTCAATATCAGTTAGGATGCATCAAGCATCAAGCTATCTCAGGCCAAGTATGTGCAAGATCTCCTTGAGAGATTTCACATGGCAAACTACAAGTCTGCTCCAACTCCTTTCCTATCAGGAGTCAAACTTAAGGATGGTGGGGAGACTCCACTGGTTGACAACACACTGTACGGACACTGAGTGGGGATCTTTTTGTATCTCACACACTCCAGACTAGACCTCTCATATGCAGTTGGCACAGCTTCCAGGTTCATGCAGGAGCCACATGAGCTACATTGGAAAGTTGCAAAGTGTATCCTTCGGTATGTATAGGGAACCATCACCTTTGGGATTCATTATGCAGCAGACTCTACATTAGATCTCATCGGGTTTACTGATTCCGACTAGGCTGGCAATAGCATTCATCACAAGTCCACATCTGGTTACTCACTTAGTCTTGGTTCTGGACCTATCTGTTGGTCGAGCAAGAAGCAAGTTTCCATTGTTCTATCTTCAGCCAAGGCAGAGTACATAGGGGTAGTTAACATAACCATTCAGGCTATGTGTCTACAACACTTTCTCACTAAGTTGGGCATTCAATTTCATCGATCGATCGTTATCTGGTGTGAAAACCAGAGCACTCTGAAGTTATGCAGAGATCTACTTCAGAGGCAGCGGACGAAGAACATCGAGATCCACATGCACTACATATGGGACTTAGTACATGAGGGTATCATCGACTTACATTTATGTCCTTCAGTAGAATAGACGACAGACATCTTCACCAAAACCTTCATTGAGCAGAAGTTTCATTCTCTGCGAAGTCATCTTGGAGTGAAGGACATAGTTTCCTAGCACATGTAGTTTTTCTTTTTACATACATTGTACCTTGAGGGGGGGGGTTTCCCATGAGGTTTTCCCTCTTTCCTCACTTTATTTTCAGTGTATCTTTTCTATTTGGTTACCTAACATGGCCTCGTTGTCGGGACCCATTTTTTGTTTTCACCATAGTGATGTTCATGGGGGGTGTTGGAGTTACTTCACACACACTTAGGATTTCTTTTTCCTAAGGTTTTTCCTTGTTTATTAGTCATAATTAGTCATTATCCAGACTCCTATATTTTAGGGGAGAATATTCCACTTGGAGAATATTCTCTTTCAATTGACACTTCAGTTTGACTAGTTGAGTTGAGTTTAGATGCTGCATTGGTTTTATCACCATGCAACATTGGGATCATCACCATGCTAATTCGACCTTGCCTTGGTATCATCACCAGACTAGCACATTAGCCTTGATTCCCTAAGTTAACTCCTCACTACTCTATGTTCATTTAGTTAACTGGAGACTAGTTGATTACTTGACTCAACTAGGTGGCAGTTCACTCCTGTAACTACCTTAGAGACTAGACTAGGTGGCAGTTCACTCCCGTAACTGCTGGTGTGTGTCCAGATCACTCTAGACCACCACTATGGTGCATTGGTTTGTTGGAAAATATTTAACAGACAGTGAATGGAAAATATTTAACAGACATCGAATGCTTGTCATTGATGGCAAGTAGCATAAGTACAGGAAGAATGTACAGAGGATTGATGGCATGAGTACAGGAAGTTTGTAATAGAGAGGCAAACAGAAGATAAGTTCAAGTTGATTGAATGATCGAAGGCCCGTAAAGCTTGAGAAGCATTTCTGATCATTGGATCCATTCAAAATTCTCGAAAGAACGAGGGTCGTTAGATCTGAATGTAGACAAGAAGAAATTGTTGAAGAGGAGGATAGATCTCAAGCGTTATATCCAAGCGCAGGATCCAACCATCATTGGATCAAGAAGAACCCGCACGTCCTTTAAGGTAGAAGGAGAAGCGGGCGTAATCGCGATAAGCGAAATCGCGACTTAATCTAAACCGTCATATCAAGGTTGAATCTAGACTGTTGACTCCAGTCCATGTCGGGATTTCAAGGATCGCGTGTTGGAGATGTCAAAGAAATAATGCAACAAGAATGCCAATTTCACGATATGCAAAATTGTGATTCAATCGTAGCCGTTGAATCAAGCTCAGATCTGGACCGTTGATCTAACTCCATGTCGGAGTTTTGGGGATCAAGAATTGGAGATGTCAAAGTTTATTAACATTAGGAATCCCGATATCGCGATATGTGAAATCACGATTTAATCGCAACCGTTGAATAGAGATCAGATCTGGACCGTTGATCTAACTCCATATCGGAGTTTCGCAAATCGCGACATGGAGAGGCAAAGAACCCAATGCAACAAGAATGCCAAAATCATGAAATCGCGATTCAATCATATCCATTGAACCAAGATCAGATCTGAACCGTATGATCTAACTCCATATCGGAGTTTCGCGAATCGCGACATAGAGAGGCAAAGAACCCAATGCAACAAGAATGACAAAATCACAAAATTGCGATTCAATCGTAGCCATTGAATCAAGATCACATCAGGACCATCGAATCACAGGACATGTGGTGAGTGATCGAAATTTCGTTGACTTGGGGTCAACGGAGCATAGTGTTGAAATTCATGAAATAAGAAATCGTGAAAGCGCTTTTTGCTTAGGCGCTTGGTTATGACCATAGTCATATTGGGAAAGGAGCTAGTGCAGAAAAGTTCTACATCGGAACTTCGGAGATCAGGATTTGGAAGTGACAAGAACATTGAACATCAGGAATGTCAAAATCACGATATGCGAAATCATGGAATGATCTGAACCATCAGATCAAATGTTGATCAGAGGGTTACTGTTATCTCTCAGAGTTAACTCCCCAGTTACGAATCTGTTAGCAAAACAGACTCATGATTGCAAATCAGTTAGCGTTTCAGTTTGCGTTTCAGTTGCTGAGACAGTTGTCTTCCTTTTGCCGAAGGAGATGGGAAGTTGAACAGTCGTGAGAGTGTATAAAAGAAAATGAGACAGACAGCGTGGGGGTGGTTCTTCTGTATGGAAAAATGAATGAAACTGTGAGAAAGGAAAAATTATAGAATGTGCAGGGGGTGATGGAGAAGATGCACAGTGTGAGATGAAGCGCATAGTAGAATAACAAAAAACTTGAAGCTGAACAGAATGATAGAAGAAGTTGATGCATAGCAGACCTGCTGAACAAACAGAGGAAGAAATGAATTGCAGAACAGTTAGAATATGACCAGATGTATAGAACAAAGAAAGACTGGTAAGAATTGATGTATCTGTGTAGTTGAATGTTTATATGTTCATTTATGTTCTAGGGAGGTTGGGAGGTGCTCGGGAGGACTGTTGTCCTCAGAGGTTCAAGTGGGAGCTTGAACACAAGAAGTTGTAACTTCCATCCGGTTGCAGCCAGAGAAACCAGGGTGGCAGGGTGGTGCAAGGGAGAACATGTGTTCTCTATTATGCAGGTTGGAGCATGTGTAACTGAAAGTTGGTGCTTCCATCGATTTGGTGTTGTAACATTAAGAGAGTTGGTGCTTCCTTCTAGTGGGTGCTAGAGAAACCAGAGAGTTGGTGCTCTCAAATAAGTTGCAGCTTGTAAAACATATGTAGCAGCCTCACATTGAGTTGGTGCTCAATTAAAGATGATGTACAGAACTTAAAACACTGCCTATCATTTCGAAGAAGAAGAGGTTTTCTCCCTTTATGGGTTTCCTCGTGAAAAATCTGTCTCTGTGTATACCATATGTGTGATTGATGCTTTTTACTTTTACTGTCCATATGTTGTATAATGTTGATGATCACTTGAAGAAAGATTAAGAATGCTTTAACAGACTTAAGATTTTTTAATCTCAAAGACAATTGATTCACCCCCCCCTCTCAGTTGTATTAGTAATTTCAACAAATGGTATCAGAGCGGGTTCCTTTTATTCAAAGGTAGATCTGTAATCTTAAACATGACAAGTCATGAAGGAACTTCAGCCTCTAAGCCCCCTCTGTTCGATGGAACAAATTTTGCCTTCTGGAAGATTAGAATGAGAACCTACTTAATGGCCTTGGGTGTTGATGTTTGGGATGTAGTAGAGACTGGATATACAAAGCCTATTGTGCTAGCCTCCAAGGATGATAAGTTAGAGTTTAGCTTTAATGCTAAGGGGATGAATGCTATCTTGAATGGACTTGCTAAAGCTGAGTTTGTAAAGGCGATGCATCTTGATACTGCCAAAGCAATGTGGGATAAACTTATTAGCAGTTATGAAGGAAATGAGAAAGTAAAAGATGACAAACTTCAAACATACAGATTGAAATTTGAACAACTAAAGATGAATGAAG
>JZKD02S0172361.1:302974-322865 GCA_000966675.3 Picea glauca | reverse complement strand
CAACAGGTTCCGCACAAATTAACAAAAAAAAAAAAAAAATTAATAAAATATAAATAAGAAAAAATTAAAATCTCAATTATCACAAAGTGTTAAAAAAATGATGGTAGAGACCTAAATGAAATACTATTCAAAAATATTATATAATAATAATATATTTTGGTGTATGAGACACTCTTGTTTGTGGGACAAGGGACCCCTCCATGCAACGATTTGACTGAGGTGTACATACCCTACCCCCCTCTGGATTTGAACATATTACCTCAAAGGAGGAAACACATGTTCTTAACCATTAGGCCCACTCAAGAATAAATATAACAAAAATATGATTAGTATGAAATTAAGAAAGATGTGTAATTAAATCTTGATTATCATAATTAAAAAAAATGAGAAGACAATGCATTTGTTAGGGACTTAACCCCTAATGTAGGTAGAATAATAAATTCCAATGTAATAAAGGTCAATATTAATAAGGCCTAGAAATAAGGAAGAATAAGTCGAATGTAAGAAGACCTAATAGAAGCTTCCGCTTCTAGAAGGATCTTCCCCTAGATGGTTCTTTTCATAGACATATTTAGTATAAATAGCAGTCGAGGGTATGAGAACTTTTGTCTTGGATATTATTGTAATAGAGCTATGCTCTGTTGGAGGTTGCCCCCTCGAAGAGGCAAGTGAATATTGCTCTCCATAATCAAAGTGCTCTTTCTGGTGTTATTCTAATATCATTTTGGTATTATTGTGGTGTTTTTCTGGTTATATTGTTGTTCATATTCCATTTCTAACATTTTATTTATGTTCTACATAATTTTTATATCTGGAATATTACAAGTGGTATCAGAGCACTTTCCTCGGTAGAAAATTATGGGTTAATTTTTTTTTCAGGGTAGAGACGTATTCCAACGTCTTTAAGCTACAGAGATCTGTCGTTACGTGCATAAACCTATGGTCAAGGATTCATACACGCAGGAAATACAAGTGGTACCTAAGCGCACATCTGTTGGCCACCCTTGTAACCCATGTTGGTACCCCTTCGAGTGGTAACGCATCAGAAAGTACCCCTTTTTTGTCATTTCACAATAAGTTCATATATAAATATATGATGTGTGCTTTTCTAATCTCAAATAATTAAAAACATTGTTTGTAAGTCACATATGCTAGTATTGACAACTAAATCAAGAACAACCCAAGAAAATTCATTGTTAGTGAAATTTTGTATAAAGGCATTGAATATGGGCATGAAATGATTATTAGAAAAACATAATTATGAGTGAAGGTGAGGAATTAATGATGGGAATGAAATTATTTTACCAAACCATAACTATCATTGAAGGTGGCAAGTTGTGACCATCTCAAAACATATCTTCATATAAGGGAAAACTTATTTCCTTTGCACAAAGCCGTTAGATTAAAACCACTAGATAATATGGTTTCCAAAGGTGATGTTCTAGAAAAATGTTTATTATCAAAAACGTTTAATCTACTTCATGTTATTCATTTGTTATTTGGGTTAATGTCTAGTCGTGAGTTAGTGATATAGAGGATAGGGATCAATGGTTTAGTCAATAAACGTTCATTGGGATAAGGGTCCATAGTTAAGGGTCAAGTGTTAGGGGATATGAATTAGTGGGATATATGTTAGTGATTAATTACGACATAGTATCAAACATTATTAGTGGGTTAGGGTCTAAGGAGATTTGGAATAATTAGGGGTTATAGGTGATCTGGAAATGGAATGAATTTGTTTCCAATAGATCTTTAAAATGAACAAGACTTGTCTCTTTAAATTGCAAGTGTAAAAATGGTATGTGTTTAGGTAATTAGATCAAGTTAATAACACATAAGTTCAATGAGTTTTACTTAATCATGAGAAACATATCAGACATATAAAAATCATCAATAATGAACACATAACACAACAAATGATAAAGGAGTTCACCCCTCTCTTGGGCTATATATCCTGGTCCAAATTCCCTTGGATCATTTTCATTATGCTTAAAAAGTTCTCTTAGAGTGCTCAGAATAAAAATAGATGGCTCCAATGGCTTGAGAACATCCAAAACCCCCGAGATGGGTTTTTTTGGCACCTGGTTTGGCCAAAAAATGAAGTAGTTACACCTCCTAGAAATTTTCCCCTTCAATCTTGTTATACTTTCTTGCCAAAACGCACCCACTGACAGACCAACCTGACCTCTGTGTGTTTTCTGCAACAAAACCCAGCACACGCACGCATCCTACAAAAACAAACATTCTATCAAACAATTAGCGGGATTAGCGCCCCCCTGGGAGGAGGTTTTGGTCACATGGGGGGCATGTGGCCACGTCCCAATGCCTATCGAAGGCCCACCATGGAGGAGGCATGCAGTGTTGACACCTGTCCTAGCGTGTGGCCACATGATCGTTGAAGTTGTATGTGTTAATACCCCACGCCAAAGGTTAGTGAAAGGTCATAAGGTAATGAATTAAAGTCGGGGGCTAAACCAATGCAAACCCAGTGCCAAAAAAAACCATGTAACAAACACCCGCACCACTAGTTACAAGACATCGTTGCATGGTGTGATATGGATCGGGGGTTGGGGCTTAGCCCCATCCCTTTTCTCCATCGATTTCACATTTGTTTCAATTGAAATAATAAAATCAAACTATAAATTTTAAGTCACACAATGGATGGGTTGGTAGCCCGAGCCCTGCCAAAACGTTACCCCCACCCGGAGGTCATGGGTTCGACTCTTGTGGATTCATAAAATTTTACCACTTGAAAACCAATGGAGGGGTGCCACATGGCAGCCCACGACTGGTCCACGTGGCACCATACCACTTTCCAAGATGATGACATGTGTCAACACTAGGTTCATCCAATTGTCTACCAATGCCTGCCCAGTCAGCATGCCAACACATCTACCACATCATTGTATGACCAAGCCACATCACCTGCCACGTGTGGGTCTATACCCTACCACGTCAGCACTGTATAGTCAACAAAATTTTGCTTGTTTGGAAAAATGAACAGAACACCATATTTGGATCATATGACGTCTGATTGATCCCATTCAATTTGCATTGGGTTGGTGATGACGAAGCCTACACACGTGTCTATTTGTAAGTGATTCCGAGAAATTTGATTTTTGAGCAAAATTTGATCCCCTGGATCACTCCTCCCCATTGGGAAGCTTTTGGACCTCCAAAATACTACTTTCACTCTATATGAAGATGACAGTACAGTTCCCTCACCTTTCCAACCTCAATCCATCTAGCCTTCCTTAGATTGGTACCTTTAAGACCAACACAAAACTTGCCATGTCTTGTCCTATAATTGGCTTGGCTCTTTTTCAACTGTTCTTGAACGGTTTGATGCACAAACTGAACTTGTTTAATGAACTTCTTGGAATGGTTATAAGCAAGCTAAAAGTAGTGTAGATGATCATCCCAAAACTTAGGATTCTTGCTTTGCAATCTAGCCACCGTCTTGCCGACACCAAAATGGCTAGCAACAAGAGAAGATTGTGCTTCCCTTATCATGTTAACTCTTTCACCCTGTGAAAAACATAGCTTGCCAAGATACAAAAGTTTACCATACACATAGGAATCCAATTCCTCAACTTGGTTAGTACCACATAAATTTGCATAAACATTTTTTCCATCAGCATCTAAAGCATATTGTTCCAAATATCTCTTATGCATGATAAGATTATTCTTTAAAATAACTAAAGCACTAACAATAGGCCTAGTAAGAATATCAACAACTTTGTGATAATAGTATTTTTTATACATTATCACCAAGTGGAAAACATAGATTTTTAAGGCATGCAATGGAGCATGCTTTTCTTACAAAGATTTATTCCATATGTCTCTTTCAACAATCATATATGTAGTCTTTTTCAAGGCTCTGAAATCTACCCACATACTCCATATACAATCTCTCTCTGGTACCAAATCAATTGGTGATCTGCATGGAAAAGTAATTGGTTTGATGACCCCTTTGTCAAGAAACTCTTGGGCTTGTTTTCTAATTTCAACATTCTTCGTGAATGACATCCTGCACATGTCAATATTTGGAAGAGGACCTCCTTACTGCAATAGAATCTTATATTGGATACCCCTTGTACGAGGCAATCCCCTTTGTTCCTGAAACATCTCAACATTTTCGTTAACAACCTCATACAAATCAGATTGTAACTTTGCATCACATCCTTTGAGAACTTCTTCTTCATCACTGTCTTTTGGTTTAATCATCAAAAGTACAAGGTTCTTACTAGCATTGACTAGTCTCTTCATTTTTCCAGCATTTGTAAGTGGCAAATTCATATTCTTTGTATGTGCTATAACAATTACTCAACTCCATTTTTAAACAAATGATATTTTTTCTCATGACGATGAAAAATGGCTCTCCTATCATATAAATATGAGCTTCCCAACACAATACCACAAATATCCAATGGAATAACATCAAGCTCTACCTCATCTATATAGTTTGCAGTGATGGCAAATCTAAGTTTACACATTCTTGTCACATGCAATTTGGCATTGTCACATATCCAATCTAAAGGGTATGGTTTAGGATGAGGAGTAGTTTCCAAATCTAGTTTCTTGACAATGTCTTCAAAAATAAGGTTTTCTTGTGATCCCGTATCAAAAAGAGTATCTATCTTGGTATGTTTTGAAATTACCAATATGTGGAAAATATCTATCATTTCTTTTTCATGTTGAGTTTCATTGATGGAAAAATTTGAAGAACTAGTACTAGCAATAGAATTCTTACCTTGTAAACCCATGGCTGTGATTTTTGTTTCATGTTCCAAATCAAATCGTAAATCTTGTTGTACAGTTGCAACAATGTTTGGTTTCCCTTTGTTGTTGAACTTTTTTTGTCTCTTTTAGAATGACATTTCCAACAATGTTCTTCATCATGGCCATCCTTTGAACAATATTTACATGAGAGTTTCTCTCTCTCTTTCTTGACTGAAGCATTTTTCTTTCCATTCCCTTCAAACTTCCTCTTTCCCTTGTCTCCATTAGAAAAATACTTATTGTTTCCCTCTTGAGGTTCATTCATTCCTCTTGCCTCTAAATGAGTTGCATGTACACAAACTTCATCTAGATTTGAAGGGTTAAACATAAGTATTGTATGCCTCAAGTAGCTATGAAAACCTCCAATTACTTTGAGTAAAGTTTTTTGAGAAGACAAATCTATACCCAAAACCAAATCTCTTCTCCTAAATTCTTGAGTGAATATTTGCACATCTTTCCCTTTAGCTTGCCTAAATTTTTGCCAATCCGTAATATCTTTCTGCATGTATGCTAATGGATAAAATTGTATTTTAATTGCAACAATAAAATCATTCCAAGAGGATAAAACTTTACCATGTTTCTTCATGTCCTCTTGAGTCTTCCCACCAAATGAGTGTTGCACTGCCCAATCTTAAAGAAGCAAGTTGAATATTAGTTTCATCATCTGTGCTTCTTTGTATCCTACAATACACTTCAATCTAACAAATCTAGTTATCCAATTTCTCAACATTTACCTCTCCATTCTACATTGGAAATTCAAACTTAAAATCAAGCTTAAGAAAAGGAGTTTGTGGAATAGTTTTACCATGTTCTTTTGGAGAATTTGGAGGTGGTTTTGAAATGGTGGAAGAGGTGGAAAATGGAGGTGAAGGAGGTGGAGAATCACCATTCCCTCCAGTTCCATTTGGAGTTTTATCACCACTATCTCCATTTCCCTTTGGAGGGTTGAAGCTTTCACCTTGCAATCTTGCATTTATTTCTTCAAACAAAACTTTGACCATCTCAGTCATATCATAGAAATATTTTCTGAAGTTTTCTTCCTCTGAAGGAAGAGTTCCATGACTCTCCTCATGAGCCATACTTGGTGAATATCTCCTCGAAGCTTGAGGTGATTTGATAGTTCTCCTTCTTGGTAGTTGAGAACTTGGCTCTACAAGTTGACCTTCTCCTCTTGTGAGCTTCAACCTTGTAAGCATCAAAAAAAACAAAAAACTGGCAAACAATCAAGCCTTCAAAAACCTATTCTCTGATACTAACTAATCTGAAAATGGAATGAATTTGTTTCCAATAGATCTTTAAAATGAAGAAGACTTGTCTCTTTAAATTGCAAGTGTAAAAATGGTATGTGTTTAGGTAATTGGATCAAGTTACTAACACATAAGTTCAATGAGTTTTACTTAATCATGAGCAACATATCAGACATATAAAAACCATCAATAATGAACACATAACACAACAAATGATAAAGGAGCTCACCCCTCTCTTGGGATACATCTCCTGGTCTAGCTTCCCTTGGATCATTTTCATTATGTTTAAAAAGTTCTCTTACAGTGATCAAAATACAAAATAGATGGCTCCAATGGCTTCAGAACGTCCAAAAACCCCTAGTCGGGATTTCTTGGCACCTGGTTTGGCTAAAAAATGAAGAAGTTACACCTCCTAGAAGTTTTCCTCTTTAAGCTTGTTGTACCTTCTCGCCAAAACCCACCCACTGATAGACTATCCCAACCTCTATATGTTTTCTGCACCAAAACCTAGAACATGTGCGCATCCTGCAAAAATAGGCATTTTGTCGAACAGTTAGTGAGATTAGCGCCCCCCTGGGCAGAGGTGTTGGTCGCATGGGGGGCATGTGGCCACATCCCACGCCTAACTCAGGCCTATCGTGGGGAAGGCATACAGTGTTGACACCTATATTGGCATGTGGCCACATGACCGTTGAAGTTGTATGCATTAATACCCCGCACCAAAGGTTAGTGAAAGGTTGTAAGGTAATGAATTAAAATCGGGGGCTAAACCAATGCAAACCTCGTGCCAAACAAAACCATATAACAAACTCCCACGCCCTGGTTACAAGACATGGTTGCATGGTGTGCTATGGAGCAGGGTTGGGGTTTAGCCCCAACCCTTTTCTCCACCGATTTCACATTTGTTTCAATCGAAATAATAAAATCAAACTATATAGTTTAAGTCACACCATGGGCGGGTTGGTAGCCCAGGCCCTGCCAAAACGTTACCCTCGCCCAAAGGTCGCGGGTTTGACTCATGTGGAGTCATTAAATTTTACCACTTGAAAACCAATGGAGGGGTGCCACGTGGAAGCCCATGACTTGGCCACATGGCACCATACCACTTGCCAAGATGATGACACATGTCAAAATCAGGTTCATCCACCTGTCTGCCAATTCCTGCCTATTCAGCATGACAACACATCTTCCACATCATTGTACGACCATTCCATGTCACTTGCAACGTGTGGGTCTGTACCCTGCCATGTCGGCACTATATAGACTATACATTCAGCAAATTTTTTCTTGTTTGACAAAATGAACAGAACGTGATATGTTTCTCATACGACATCTGTTTGAGCCCATTCAAGTTTTTTTGGGTTCATGACAATGAGGCCTACATACATGTCTGTTTTGAAGCGATTCCGAGCACTTTGACATTTTAGCAAAATTTGATCCCCTGGATCACTCCTCCCCATTGGGAAGCTTTTGGACCTCCAAAAGACTACTTTCAGTCTATCTGAATATGAGGGTAAAGTTCCCTCACCTTTCCAACCTCAATGCATCTAGCCTTGCCTGTATTGGTTCCTTTAAGAGGAACACAAAACTTGTCATGTCTTGTCTTGTAATTGGTTTGGCTCTTTTTCAACTATTCTTGAACTGTTTGATGCACAAATTGAACTTCTCCAATGAACTTCTTGGCCTGGTTATAAGCATGCTGAAAGTAGTGTAGATGTTCATCCCAAAACTTAGGATGCTTGCTTTGCAATATAGCCACCATCTTGCCCACACCAAAATGGCCAGCAACAAGAGAAGATTGTGCTTCCCTTATCACATCGACTCTTTCACCCTATGAAAAAAATAGCTTGCCAAGACACAAAATTTTACCATGCACATAAGAATCCAATTCGTCAACTTGGTTAGTACGACACAAAGTTGCATAAACATTTTTTACATCAACATCTAAAGCATATTGTTCCAAATATCTTTTATGCATGATAAGATTATGCTTGGAAATAACTAAAGCACTAACAATAGGCCTAGTAACCATATCAACAACTTTGTCATAATCGTATTTTTTATACCTTATCACCAAGTGGAAAACATAGCTTGTCAAGGCATGCAATGGAGCTTTCATTTCTTTCAAATCTTTCTTCCACATGTCTCCTTCAGCAATCATATCTGTAGTCTTGTTCAAGGCTCTAAAATCTACCCACATACTCCATATACAATTTCTCTCTGGTACCAAACCTATTGGTGACCTGCATGGCGAAGTGCTTTGTTTGATGACCCCTTTGTCAAGAAACTCTTGGTCTTGTTTTCTAATTTCAAAATTCTCCCTGACTGACATCCTACACATGTCAATGTTTGGAAGAGGACCTCCTTGCTACAATAGAATCTCATGGTGGATACCCCTTTTAGGAGGAAATAGCCTTGGCTCCTAAAACATCTCAACATTTTCGTTAACAACCTCATACAAATCAGATTGTAACTTTGGATAACATCCTTTGAGAACATCTTCTTAATCATTGTATTTGGGTTTAATCATCAAAAGTACAAGGTTCTTACTAGCATTAACTAGTCTCTTCATTTGTCCAGCATTTGTAAGTGACAAATTCATATTCTTTGTATGTGCTCTAACAATGTAATCAACTCCATTTTTAAACAAATGATATTTGTTCTCATGACGATGCAAAATGGCTCTCCTATCATATAAATATGGGCTTCCCAACACAATACCACAAATATCCAATGGAATAACATCAATATCTACCTCATCTATATAGTTTGCAGTGATGGAAAATCTAAGTTTACACCTTCTTGTCACATGCAATTTGGCATTGTCACATATCCAACCTAAAGGGTATGGTTTAGGATGAGGAGTAGTTTCTAAATCTAGTTTCTTGACAATGTCTTCAGAAATAAGGTTTGCTTGTGATCTTGTATCTAAAAGAGTATCTATATTGGTATGTTTTGAAATTACCCTTATGTGGAAAATCTCTATCCTTTCTATTAGGGTCCTATGATATAGTCATTTGTTCTCCAGTTACCTATTTGGAAATTTGCTCTGATCATTTTGAGAATGTCTGCGTGATAAGAAGCTCAAGAGTAATGGTCCAGTGGTGTATCGTGTGTTTCAAAGAGGTGTTATCCAAAGTTGGCAAGTGGTAGGTTGGAATTATGATGCATACATATGAATCTTTGAAGGTTTATAATGGCTTAATCAGTGGTTTTCACGAACTCGATTATATCTCAATTGTAGCATAAAAGTTTACTTTCGGTAGCTAAAAGAGAAAATATTGATGGAAAAGGAGAAGACATATATGAGTAGTCGAAGGTTTTGAGACAGTATGATTGTGATCTTGGTATCAAAGATTCATTTGTAACCTTACTAGGTTTGAAATCTTAAATGTAAAAGTGTCAAAGAAATAGTTTTCGGCAGCTAAGGGTCAAATTTTTATGTGTTGTAGGCTATCAAAAGTTCCCAGTTTCGACAGCTAAAAAGGAAGGCGCAACTCTCAGTTAGTTTCAGAAAGTGCAGAGTCTACTAACGGTTAGACCATCCCATCAGGCTCTCAAACCTCCTTCATTACTATTCGACAACATAGGTATTCCAACAAAGGATGAACACCTTCAGTAACCACTCACATAACCAGATCAAAGATCAACACACCGATGTTTTCACGTGGTAAAACCCCTACGGGGAAACANTGCAATAGAATCTTATATTGGATACCCCTTGTACGAGGCAATCCCCTTTGTTCCTGAAACATCTCAACATTTTCGTTAACAACCTCATACAAATCAGATTGTAACTTTGCATCACATCCTTTGAGAACTTCTTCTTCATCACTGTCTTTTGGTTTAATCATCAAAAGTACAAGGTTCTTACTAGCATTGACTAGTCTCTTCATTTTTCCAGCATTTGTAAGTGGCAAATTCATATTCTTTGTATGTGCTATAACAATTACTCAACTCCATTTTTAAACAAATGATATTTTTTCTCATGACGATGAAAAATGGCTCTCCTATCATATAAATATGAGCTTCCCAACACAATACCACAAATATCCAATGGAATAACATCAAGCTCTACCTCATCTATATAGTTTGCAGTGATGGCAAATCTAAGTTTACACATTCTTGTCACATGCAATTTGGCATTGTCACATATCCAATCTAAAGGGTATGGTTTAGGATGAGGAGTAGTTTCCAAATCTAGTTTCTTGACAATGTCTTCAAAAATAAGGTTTTCTTGTGATCCCGTATCAAAAAGAGTATCTATCTTGGTATGTTTTGAAATTACCAATATGTGGAAAATATCTATCATTTCTTTTTCATGTTGAGTTTCATTGATGGAAAAATTTGAAGAACTAGTACTAGCAATAGAATTCTTACCTTGTAAACCCATGGCTGTGATTTTTGTTTCATGTTCCAAATCAAATCGTAAATCTTGTTGTACAGTTGCAACAATGTTTGGTTTCCCTTTGTTGTTGAACTTTTTTTGTCTCTTTTAGAATGACATTTCCAACAATGTTCTTCATCATGGCCATCCTTTGAACAATATTTACATGAGAGTTTCTCTCTCTCTTTCTTGACTGAAGCATTTTTCTTTCCATTCCCTTCAAACTTCCTCTTTCCCTTGTCTCCATTAGAAAAATACTTATTGTTTCCCTCTTGAGGTTCATTCATTCCTCTTGTCTCTAAATGAGTTGCATGTACACAAACTTCATCTAGATTTGAAGGGTTAAACATAAATATTGTATGCCTCAAGTAGCTATGCAAACCTCTAATGTATTTGAGTAAAGTTTCTTTAGAAGACAAATCTATACCCAAAACCAAATCTCTTCTCCTAAATTCTTGAGTGAAGATTTGCACATATTTCCCTTTAGCTTGCCTAAATTTTTTCCAATCCGTAATATCTTTCTGCATGTATGCTAATGGATAAAATTGTCTTTTAATTGCAACAATAAAATCATTCCAAGAGGATAAAACTATACCATGTTTCTTCATGTCCTCTTGAGTCTTCCCACCAAATGAGTGTTGCACTGTCCAATCTTAAAGAAGCAAGTTGAATCTTAGTTTCATCATCTGTGATTCTTTGTATCCTACAATACACTTCAATCTGACAAATCTAGTTATCCAATTTCTCAGAATTTACCTCTCCATTCTACATTGGAAATTCAAACTTAATATCAAGCTTAAGAAAATGATTTTGTGGAAGAGTTTTACCATGTTCTTTTGGAGAATTTGGAGGTGGTTGTGAAATGGTGGAAGAGGTGGAAAACGGAGGTGAAGGAGGTGAAGAATCACCATTCCCTCCATTTCCCTTTGGAGTTTTATCACCACTGTCTCCATTTTCCTTTGGAGGGTTGGAGCTTTCACCTTGCAATCTTTCATTTCTTTCTTAAAACAAACCTTTGACCATATCAGTCATATCATAAAAATATTCTCTAAAGTTTTCTTCCTCTGAAGGAAGAGTTCCATGACTCTCCTCATGAGCCATACTTGGTGAATATCTCCTCGAAGCTTGAGGTGATTTGACAGTTCTCCTTCTTGACAGTTGAGAACATGGATCTACAAGTTGACCTTCTCCTCTTGTGAGCTTCAACCTTGTAAGCATAAAAAAAAACAAAAAACTTGCAAACAATCAAGCCTTCAAAAACCTATTCTCTGATACCAACTAATCTGAAAATGGAATGAATTTGTTTCCAATAGATCTTTAAAATGAAGAAGACTTGTCTCTTTAAATTACAAGTGTAAAAATGGTATTTGTTTAGGTAATTGGATCAAGTTACTAACACATAAGTTCAATGAGTTTTACTTAATCATGAGCAACATATCAGACATATAAAAACCATCAATAATGAACACATAACACAACAAATGATAAAGGATCTCGCCCCTCTCTTGGGATACATCTCCTAGTCCATCTTCCCTTGGATCATTTGCATTATGTTTAAAAAGTGCTCTTTCAGTGATCAGAATATAAAATAGATGGCTCCAATGGCTTCAAAACATCCAAAAACCCCTAGTTGGGATTTCTTGGCACCTGGTTTGGCTAAAAAATGAAGAAGTTTCACCTCCTGGAAGTTTTCCCCTTAAATCTTGTTGTACCTTCTTGCCAAAACGCACCCACTGATAGACTAACCCGACCTCTATGTGTTTTCTACACCAAAACCCAGAACATGTGCGCATCCTGCAAAAACAGGCATTTTTTCGAACAGTTAGCGAGATTAGTGCCCCCCTAGGCAGAGGTGTTGGTCGCATGGGGGGCATGTGGCCATGTGCCAATGCCTATCTCAGGCCCATCGTGGGGAAGGCGTGCAGTGTTGAAACCTATCCTGGAATGTGGCCACATGATCGTTGAAGTTGTATGCGTTAATACCCCGCACCAAAGGTTAGTGAAAGGTCGTAAGGTAATGAATTAAAATCGGGGGGTTAACTAATGCAAACCTCGCGCCAAAAAAAACCATGTAACAAACTCTCACGCCACTAGTTATAAGACATGGTTGCATGGTGTGCTATGGACGGAGGGCTGGGGCTTAGCCCCAACCCTTTTCTCCACCGATTTCACATGTGTTTCAATTGAAATAATAAAATCAAACTATGTAGTTTAAGTCACACCATGGGTGGGCTGGTAGCTTGAGCCTTACCAAAATGTTACCCCCACTTGAAGGTCGCGGGTTTGACTCATGTGGAGTCATTAAATTTTACCACTTGCAAACCAATGGAGGGGTGCCACATGGCAGCCCACGACTTGGCCACATGGCACCATACCACTTGCCAAGATGATGACATGTGTCAACACCGGGTTCATCCACCTGTCTACTAATTCTTTCCTAGTCAGCATGACAACACATCTTCCACATCATTGTATGACCATTCCATGTCACTTGCAACGTGTGGGTCCGTACCCTACCATGTCAGCACTGTATAGACTGTACATTCAACAAAATTTTTCTTATTTGGCAAAATGAACGAAACGTGACATCTTTCTCATACGACATTCGTTTGAGCCCATTCAAGTTTCATCGAGTTCATGACAATGAGGCCTACGTACATGTCCGTTTTGAATCAATTCCAAGCACTTTGACATCTTAGCAAAATTTGATCCCCTGGATCACTCCTCCCCATTGGGAAGCTTTTGGACCTCCAAAAGACTACTTTCAGTCTTGATGCAGGGGCATCTCTCCATGCCAGCCAGCGAGCCACGTCAGCGCGCATACATTTAAGGATGAAAGGGAGGCGCAACCTCATTTGAATGTTTGAAATGAATGAAATAAATGTTTTAGGCTGGTGAGCCATGAATGCCATGCTGTTGCGTAGGCTGTAGATAAGATAGGCATTTATTATAGATTGGTTGAGATCTAGGTCTGGATAGCAGACTGGACAGCCATTGATTGTAAATTAATTAGAGTAGGTAAATCCTGGAGGGAAGCGCTCGATTGAGCCGCCTCATGTAAAAGAGATTTTGATATCTCATTTTAGAGAGAGTTGAGTTAGGGAGGTTGCATGTAGAGCAGCAGAGAGAGCCGAGAGAGAGCTCGAGGAACACCTTGTAAAATATGTAGGCATTTTCCATTATTAATACAGAGTAGTTTTTCCTGCATTTTCTGTCATTATATGCATGTCTGTGTGTGTGTTCATTATATACTGTATTTGCATATTGTGATCATGCCATTGCAGGAAGTGTGTTGATTTCAGGTCTGAGAGGTCTTTGAGGTTTCATGCCATGAGGGCGTGATAGAGTGTTGAGACTCTGAATACCGGTGCACAGAGGTGGCACTTTTGAACTCTGAGGAGTCATACAGAGACGTGTTGAGGGCACAGAACTGAAGTCATCACCTCAGATAGAAGGAGAACTTTTGGGGTTACTGAACACCTCAATAGTCAAGGCAGTGTGGATGAGACACTGTTGTGGATAGAACCTTTGAGGAGTTCTGTAGGAGCTCTACCAAGAGGGTATCGAGCGTGTGTACAGAAGTGCACAGAGGAAAGAACTCTGCTAGGAGTTCTGAAAGACCAGAATTTCGTGAGGATTCTGAGGAACTCCATCTAGAGGACGTCAAGCGAAGTGCGTGAGTGCACAGGGAAAGAAAAAATGTTGGGTTTCTATGGCAGAGATACTCTGCCAGGAGGGCATTAAGAGAGTGCGCAGATAGCCCAGGAGGAAGGAACTCGTTGAGTTCTATCATCTATGTGAAGGTCCACTAAGGGAACTTTTACGGGGTTACTGAATACCCAGAGTACTCAGCAGTAGGTTGCTTGAGTTGGAAGACTGCCATGAGGCATTGTATTCTCCATCTGCGAGAGAAAGAGAAGAAGAACCGAGCTTTTGTAGAGGGCGAAGCTACAGGAGGGAAGCTCAGGAAGGGAAGTGCTTTTACGCGTATCATCGAGACTCACGTTGAGGGTTCGCAGAGGAGAAGAAACGCACAAGAGTCCAGAAGATCCAACACTTGGAGAGTGGTTGGATGCCGAGCGAAAGGAGTGCGTCAACATTCCATTGAAGGAGTGGGAGAATTTAAATCTCAGGAAGGATAGTCCCTTCGTGAATGTTGTGGAACAGGTCAGGGAGAGGTTCGTGCTGGGAAAAGCTTTGAAGTGGAAGGAATCTCCAAAGAGGAGAATCGACGAACAAGGTTCACAGAAGGAAGTCGCGAGATCCCGCTGATCGTCAGATCTTGGAGGAGCTATGAGGGAGTTAACCCATAGGCACATGAAGAATCAATCCATCGCATATCGGCGTTCGGTGCTTGACAAGGCACGAGTTCCGCGCTCATTGAAATCACGAGTAGCGATTTCTCAAATCAACGGAAGCCATCGATCATAGCAAGGACACATGGCGCAAGATTCCGAGGAATAGGGATTCGGGGTTTGGCAAGGTTTGTGACCTTGTGCATCAGGGTTTGCGAATTCCCGAATCGCGATTTCCCGATAGCGCGAGTGGAGGACAGGTGTCAGGGCGTTGAGCCATACCTTGAGGCGTTGACAGGTGGCATCGGAGATCGGAGTTCGGAGATCCGAGGAGCGAGTGAATTGCAACATCACATTCACTGATTTCCCAATAGGTAAATCCCCGACGGAAGTGGAAAGCGTTGACCCGTTGACCCATCGGGGTTCGGAGCTTTGAAGTGCATTATAATTGTGCATGCATGTTTCGCGATACCGCGAAACCCAATTTCTCGAGAAGCGAAGGGGAGATCGCCGAAGGAGTGCTGTGGGTAGTGAGAACTCCCAAGAGGAGTTGGAAGAGTCTTTGACTCTTCGGGCCGTGTGGGAGAAGGTCTTGGTGGGAGCGGCCGCTGCCAAGAGCGGTTGCGATCAAGTCTATCTGAAGATGAGGGTAAAGTTCCCTCCCCTTTCCAACCTCAATCCATCTAGCCTTGCTTGTATTGGTGCCTTTAAGAGGAACACGAAACTTGTCATGTCTTGTCTTGTAATTGGTTTGTCTCTTTTTCAACTATTCTTGAACTGTTTGATGCACAAATTGAACTTGTTCAATGAACTTCTTGGCCTGGTTATAAGCATGCTGAAAGTAGTGTAGATGCTCATCCAAAAACTTAGGATGCTTGCTTTGCAATCTAGCCACGATCTTACCCACACCAAAATGGCCAGCAACAAGAGAAGATTGTGCTTCCCTTATCACGTCGACTCTTTCACCCTGTAAAAAAAATAGCTTGCCAAGGCACAAAATTTTACCATGCACATAAGAATCCAATTCCTCAACTTGGCTAGTACAACATAAAGTTGCATAAACATTTTTTACATCAACATCTAAAGCATATTGTTCCAAATATCTTTTATGCATGATAATATTATGCTTGAAAATAACTAAAACATTAACAATAGGCCTAGTAACCATATCAACAACTTTGTCATAATAGTGTTTTTTATACCTTATCACCAAGTGGAAAACATATCTTGTCAAGGCATGCAATGGAGATTTCTTTTCTTTCAAATCTTTCTTCTATATGTCTCCTTTAGCAATCATATCTATAGTCTTGTTCAAGGCTCTAAAATCTACCAACATACGCCATATACAATCTCTCTCTGGTAGCAAACCAATTGGTGACCTGCATGGCAAAGTGCTTTGTTTAATGACTCCTTTGTCAAGAAACTCTCGGGCTTGTTTTCTGATTTCAATATTCTCCCTGACTAACATCCTGCACATGTTAATGTTTGGAAGAGGACCTCCTTGCTACAATAGAATCTCATGTTGGATACCTCTTTTAGGAGGAAATACCATTGGTTCCTGAAACATCTCAACATTTCCGTTAACAACCTCATACAAATCAGATTGTAACTTTGCATAACATCCTTTGAGAACATCTTCTTAATCATTGTATTTGGGTTTAATCATCAAAAGTACAATGTTCTTACTAACATTGACTAGTCTCTTTATTTGTCCAACATTTGTAAGTGATAAATTCATATTCTTTGTACGTGCTCTAACAATGTAATCAACTCCATTTTTAAACAAATGATATTTGTTCTCATGACGATGCAAAATGGCTCTCCTATCATTTAAATATGGGCTTCCCAACACAATACCACAAATATCCAATGGAATAACATCCATATCTACCTCATATATATAGTTTGTAGTGATGGAAAATCTAAGTTTACAACTCTTGTCACATGAAATTTGGCATGGTCACATATCCAACCTAAAGGGTATGGTTTAGGATGAGGAGTAGTTTCCAAATCTAGTTTCTTGACAATGTCTTCAGAAATAAGGTTTGGTTGTGATCCCGTATCAAAAAGAGTATCTATATTGGTATGTTTTGAAATTACCCTTATGTAGAAAATCTCTATCCTTTCTATTAGGTTCCTATGATATAGTCATTTGTTCTCCAGTTGCCTATTTGGAAATTTTCTCTGATCATTTTGAGAATGTCTGCGTGATAAGAAGCTCAAGAGTAATGGTCCAGTGGTGTATCTTGTGTTTCAAAGAGGTGTTATCCAAAGTTGGCAAGTGGTAGGTTGGAATTATGATGCATACATATGAATCTTTGAAGGTTTATAATGGCTTAATCAGTGGTTTTCATGAACTCGATTATATCTCAATTGTGGCATAAAAGTTTACTTTCGGTAGCTAGAAGAGAAAATATTGATGGCAAAGGAGAAGACATATATGATCATTCGAAGGTTTTGAGACAGTATGATTGTGATCTTGGTTTCAAAGATTCATTTGTAACCTTACTAGATGGTTTGAAATATTGAATGTAAAAGTGTCAAAGAAATAGTTTTTGGTAGCTAAGGGTCAAATTTTTATGTGTTGTAAGCTGTGAAAAGTTCCCAGTTTTGACAGCTAAAAAGGCAGGTGCAACTCTTAGTTAGTTTCCAAAAGTGTAGAGTCTACTAATGGTTAGATTTTCCCATCAGGCTCTCAAACCGCCATCATTACTATTTGACAACACAAGTATTCCAACAGAGGACGAACACCTTCAGTAACCACTCACAGAACTAGATCAAAGATCAACACATCGATGTTTTCACGTGGTAAAACCCCTACGGGGAAACATCCATGGCCCCAACCAACGCGACCACTTGGAGCAGTTTCTTAATGCAAAGAAAAACATTACAGAGAGATTTTACAAGAGAGTTTCTCACAATCGATCATCAACAAATGACCCTCCATGCTATTTTTAATAGAGATCATGGACCAATCGAGTATTAAGCCACAGATCAATGGTCGTTAAGATCGAGGACAGTATGAACCATCGGATCACTCTATGTCGGGAGCATATCGTGACCGTCGAATTTCCTAACTACAAATGCATACTAATGCATACTAAAGAAACACACTAGAAAACACACTTTTTCCTAACGACATAATAGACCAAGTAGATCTTACTAACTCCTAAGTGTCTAAATATCCTAACATCCCCCCTTAAGAACAACTAGGGATAGGATTGAAGGACTTACAATAGTGACACAATAGGAGAAGAAAGGAGGCATTAGAGCCTATCCCCCCTTAATGAAAACTTCCTGAACTCCTAACACAGATCAAAGTTTGGAAAACTTCTCTTCTGTAAGAGACTTTATGAAAATGTCTGCAACTTGATCTTTTGTAGGGAAAAAGAGCACTTCAATAACTTGATCATGAATGAGATTTATGATGAAGTGCATGTGTAGCTCGATGTGTTTTCTACATTG
Source organism: Picea glauca (assembly GCA_000966675.3). Taxonomy (NCBI): domain Eukaryota; kingdom Viridiplantae; phylum Streptophyta; class Pinopsida; order Pinales; family Pinaceae; genus Picea; species Picea glauca. The sequence continues at coordinate 304,689 of JZKD02S0172361.1, read as the reverse complement.
ACGTTGAACTGGTCTTTGTCGATCTTGATGGCACTCTGATTGTCACACCAAAGGCTGGTCGGATGTTGGTGCTGGAATCCAAACTCTGAAAGGATATGTCGAAGCCACAGGGCTTCCTAACTGGCATTTACCGCTGCTTGGTACTCTTCTTCTACTGAAGAAAGTGCAATAGCCTGTTATTTCTTACAGGCCCAAGTGACAGGTCCTAAACCAAGGCTGAAAACATAACCTGCAGAAGACTTCCGATCATTAAGGTCGTCGGCCCAATCTGAATCAGTGAAGCCAACCAACAAAGGAGTCCCCCCTGAACTGTAATGTATCCCGAACTGAACTATACCACGAACATAGTGAAGTATCCTTTTACCTTCTTTTCAATGGCTTTGATGGGGTGTTTGCATATATCGGGCAACAAGATGAACAGGAAAGGAAAGATCAGGACGGGTATGATTCAAGTATAAGAGGCTACAAACTAACTGATGGTATAGGGTGGCATCAACTTCAAGAGAAGTACAAGTGGCAGAAAACTTGACTGCAGAATGGAAGGGAGAAAGGGTTGGTTTACAATCGTCCATGTGAAAGCGACGAATAAGGTCATAAGCATACTTATACTGGGAAAGAAAAATTCCTTCATTGGTTTGCAAAACTTGGAGGCCAAGGAAATAGTGAAAAAAGCCTAAGTTTGTCATTTCAAATTTCTTCTTAAGGCTAGTTTTCACATGGTTTAAAAGTTTTGAGTCACTACCAGTAAGGATAAGGTCATCAACATAAAGGACAAGGATTATGATATGGCTTCCTAATTTCTTGGTATAAACATTAGGATCAGAATGGTATCTAGAGAATCCAGTGGCAATAAGAAAGCTATCCATTTTGGCATACCAATCTCAGGGAGCTTGCTTGAGACCATAAAGAGATTTCTTGAGGCGACAAACAAGGATAGAGTCATTCTGGACATAGCCAAGAGGTTTTTCCATGTATATTTCTTCTTGCAAATCTCCGTGCAAGAAGGCGGATTTAACATCCATCTAATGGACCTCCCATTTATGTGAGGCAGCAAGGGAAAGAACAAGGTAGATGGAATTCATTTTTGCTACAAGGGCAAAGGTTTCATTATAGTCAATTCCTTCAACTTGGGAAAATCCTTTGGTAACTAACCGAGCCTTGTGTCTTTCAACACTTCCATCTGATCCATACTTAGTTCTATAGACCCATTTGCATCTAACAAGTTTTCTTCCTTTTGGAAGACGTACAAGATCCCAAGTATCGTTTTCCATTAAAGAATGATACTCTTCATTCATTGTTGTATCCCAATCTAGATGAATTGAAGCTTCTGCAAATGTCTTTGGATAATGACTTTCTTAAACTTGAGCCAAAAGAGAAGAGTCTCGCTAGAACTATGAACATTTTTTACGTTGATCTGAAGGATCACTAGTTGCTTCTTGTGTTGAACAGACCCATCTAGTTGGTGCTAGTTCAAGTTCAAAGGACTCATCTAGAGGAGGGTGAGCAGATGGAGGTGGATTTTCATCCTCACTGTCATCATCTGAAGAGGAAACAAGATCATAAGAAGGCACAAACGTCGAAGATGGCTTACAGGCTGAAGAGGCACAATCGTCAAATTAGGCTCGCAGGCCAAGAGATTTTCATCAAATTTAACATCTCTTCTAATAATAATTTCATTACAATGTGATTGAAGAAGTCTGTAACCTTTGACATCT
>JZKD02S0172361.1:271162-282758 GCA_000966675.3 Picea glauca | reverse complement strand
ATAATACATCGTTGAAATGACCATTATCTACTTGAACCATTCCAAATCCTACAACACTAAGAGATCTATCATCATCAACAAATATTGTCTTGGTGCTACATTCATTTAGAGCAGAAAATATGGCTCTATCCTTAGCCATATGATAAGATGCTCCTGAATCAATAAGACACTCATAAGAAGAAGAAGTAGTAGTAGAATTTGAATTGAAGGAGAAACCAAAAGCAGAAAGTACATGTCCATGAGAAGAAGTAGAATCAATACTGATGTTGTGCTTCTTCATCGTTGCTTCTAAAGTTGTCATCTTCTTGAAACATTTGGACTCATCATGACCATCTTTATCACAAAAGTTGCAATGTCTGTTAGTATTTTTACTTTTATATTTTTCTCCTTTGTCACCAGTAGGAGCTGAAGCTGTCTGAGCAGGTTTGGGACCCTTATGTTGTGTGTTGTTGTAGAAAGGATGTTGCTTCTTGGGATACTTAGGTTTATCTTTCTACTGGGAAACTAAGGCTTTGTTGGAGGGACCTGCAGTGTTGATCACTCTAAATTGTACAAGCTTATATTCCTCTCGAATCAAAGAAGCACAAAATGACTCAAGAGTGAGTGTTTCATAAGATTCTTCCTCTAGAGCCTCTCTCATGGCATAAAAGGTAGATACAAACATAGAATATGCAATACCTAGCTTAGAAAGAATAAGATAGATGCAACGCTCTTCCTCCATATTTATCTAACATTCTTCACATAAAATTCTCAGTGTTTTAAACCTAGATAGATAGTCTCCAAGGTAAGAAAAATCATTTGGACTCAAGGTCAGTATCTGATTTTCTAACTGTTGTGCTTGAATAATATTGAGTTTACCAAACACAAATTCAATCGTGTTCCAAGCTTCTTTGGGGTCATCAATATCTTGAAGGTAGTACCTTAAATTAGGAGAGATGGAAATTCCGATTAGTCCATGTGCTTCATCATTCCTATTATCCCACTTGGCTTTCTTATCAACATCAGTGGGTTCTTTTTCCTTTCTCAAGGTAATTCGGTACAAGCCTTTAGTTCTTAATAAATCTTCCATATGAGATTTCCATTGGAAGTAGTTGTTGTTGGTAAGCAAGACAGTACTTGTAGAAGCCATATTAAATATGCAGATAATTTGCATTTAAAAACTGAAATTGATGATCTGGATAGAAAGAGCTCGAAAATTTATGCAGTTTTAAATAAAACAACACTGAAAACAGACTTTCAATGTTAGAGTTATGCCCTTTTTTAAAAAGGCACAATTGGTAACCAAATGACCACGTGATTGTGTAAGTTGTTTTATGAAGTGACACACTTTTATAAAGAGAAGTGGGGATCACTTTTACAATGAAGTTACTTTATAACATAAAAGTTGCATGCAAAGTAAATAACTCTAAAATAAAATATTAAATCTACTTATAGTGATTCACTTTTATACTTGAAGTGAAATACACTTTACAATTTTAGCATGAACTTTTTCAAAAAAGGTAACAAAAGAGAGACTTGAACTCAAGACCTCTTACTTAATAAGGCAAATTCTAACCAAATGATCTAGCAAAACATATTGTAATGTTCAGAAGGAGGATTGTAATTGTTGTTGAAAACGGCCTTGGAGAGTGTGATAAAAAAAACTCTTTTCACACAAGAAAAAAAATTCGCTTCTCGATGACAACAAGGGTTAGATTTCGGTTAGCTTATCCAAAAGATGCACCTTTTCCTATCTGTTTCTGATTTGCTGAGATCACACAGGGCACAGGGCAAAAAGAATATGCAGATCTAAAAGAGTAGCAACCCAAAAATAAATAAAACAAAACCGAAATAAAACCAAAATACTACTCTGCAAAAATTTAAAAAAAAATGTGTATTCATGCTTTATACCTCCGGATCTGACTATAATGGTCGTATCTTGGGCAAACAGAAACCTTTTCGAGTGAAACTAAAAGTGTTCCTGACTAAAATAAGTGCTCCGAACGCAATGGAATAGTCCTCTCAACCCAAAAATGTACGGAAATGACAGAAAATGGAGATGACGCAACTCATCTTCACAATCTCGATCTACAACAGTACTGGGTCTTCAAACAAGATCTGATACCATGTTCGACAACAAAGGTATTCCAATAGAGGATGAACACCTTTAGTAACCACTCACATAACTAGATCAAAGATCAACACACTGATTTTTTCACATGGTAAAACCCTACAAGGAAACATCCACAGCCCCAACCAACGCGACCACTTGGAGCAGTTTATTAATGCAAAGAAAAAGATTACAGAGAGATTTTACAAAAGATTTTCTCACAATCGATCATCGGCAAATGACCATCCATGATCTTTAAATAGAGATCATGTACCAATCGGGTGTTAAGACACGGATCAATGGCAGTTAAGATCAAGGAGAGTATGAACTGATGGATCACTCTATGTCGGGAACATATCATGACCGTCGGATTTCCTAACTACAAATGCATACTAATGCATAATAAAGAAACACACTAGAAAACACACTTTTACCTAATGACACAATAGACCAAGTAAATATTACTAACTCCTAAGTGTCTAAATATCCTAACAATTACACATGTCATGATGATATTAAATGCTGTCGAAATCGTCTATGAGGATCATTTGTCACGATCTGGGCAATTTATTATGATTCTAATTGATGTGTTAAAAAATCATTAAACCCTAAGATATCAATTCGAAACCCCAATCATTATTTCATTCACCATTACCATTTCATGCAACAAATCACATGGAGGTCGGTCTTAGTCAGTTTTAAATAAATATCATGATCTGAGGTTCCTTATTTTCCAAGTGTTTGTTTTAAAGCTCAGTCATCCAAAAAAATTTCTTGTCTCACGTATTTTCATCATCTGACTTGTATTTCTCTTTCTCCCAACACTGGTTTTCCATCCATCTATCTAGGTTTCAGTTCCTTCATACTATTAACAGTTTTCTGCAGATGGCTACTGGAGGAGAATTGCTCAAGAGGGAGTTGTAAGATATTTCCTATCTGGAATCTCATCCAGAGATTTGTCAAATGTTCAAGGATGTAGGATGCATAGGTTTTGTGAAAAATTATAAGGGTATCATGAATTGCAGAGGCATTTGCCAAAAGCTTTGATGGAGCCAAAGTGCAATTGGGTCCTCTGGAAATGTAGATAGATGAGGCAAGTATTATTGCAACAAATGATATTCCTGGAGAAGGTGAGAGGTGGTTCAAGATCATTGCCATTAAAGACATTGAATTTAGGTCTTACCTTAAGCCAGAATTCCAGAGCATTGTTTGGCAAAGGGATGTTCCCAGGAATTACTTGGAAGACAAATGGTAGAAATTGTTTAAGGTTATTCAATTGTACATAACTTGTGAAGGGAGGTATGACAGGGTCATGTTGTACCATTTTAGGCTTATCAATCATTTTACAGGAAGAAACCCTATGAATTTACCTCATTATCTTCATAGGAGCCTCACCAAGATGGCACAAAAAGTCCAAGCTAAACTTGAGAAAGAAAACAATAGATTGTTCCATCATGGCCTTATTAAGCTTATAGTGATGGAGGAACTCCAGAGAAGAGAGAAGACATGGGACTATCTCCTATTTTGGGGAGAATTTGAGAAACAGATCTAGCCTAAGGGTAAGAAGACACGTACAAATAAGTCATCTACACCAAAGAGCAGCAAGAGAAAGAGAAGGTCTCTGTCACCAATTCATACATAAGAGCCAACTCCCTCATCCAGGTTCAAGAAGGAAAAAAAGAAGCTTGATTTTGATCAAGGAATTGAGGGCCAAAGTCATGTTGCTGATAGGAACATTTTGAATTTTCCATATTCAGATTCTGAGTCTGAACCACCTATAGAGGAGAGAGTGGAAAATGAATTTGAAGCTCCATACTTTGAAGTACCTTATACATCAATAAATAAGAAGGTCAGAAAAGTTTTAAAGATTCATAAGTTGAAGGAGGAGATAACAGAGCTCAAGTTGTTGGACATCCATATAAAATCAGTAAATCAAACCTTACAAAATAAATCCAGTGAGGTGAGAGATGAATTCGAAGAAGTAGCTCTAATGTATACATATTTGGAAGGGAAGCACAAAAAGTTAATTAAGAAAAACCAGAAGCTCTACCAAATGATCAAACTCTTGAGGTTTAAGTTAGCACCTAGAAAATTAATACCAAGAGCTCACCTTGGTCTAGAAGATTTGGTTGAGATAACCATGAACCTGAACAAGGAATTCTAAGATTTAGACAGAGTAAAGGAATCAAATTTTGCAATTTTGAACAGTTTTGGAAAACTCAGGACTTTTGACAGTTTATTTTGGTTCGCAGAGGTGTTGCTAGCTGCCGAATCCCCTGATTTTTGGTAGATAAATTGGATCTTTCCTATACGTGTTAGTTGTCGAAAGTGCAGAGATGGAAAAAACGACAATATGTTCTCCCAGATCAGATCCATTTGTTGCCATATCACTCGAGGAGACTTTCAAATGCATCCCAACTCTAAAATAGATGAGAAGGAATATCTTTTGTAGATTTTGAGGTAAATACAAAGGAGAAAGGTTCAAAGATGATTCCATTTTGGTTGAATATAATTGATTCATGGCTCAAGTGTCAGTGAAAGATCTCGAGCATCCTTATCATCATCCAGCAAGGCTATGCAGATGTCGAAGAACACATTTTTGATAGGGATTCGATCCCTTAAAACTAGGATCTATCTCCTAGAATTTTGTAATGAGATAGACTTTGAAAACACTTGTAATTTTCAAATCCATCATTTGAGGATCTAAAATTGTTTTGTGAATATTATATAAGCCCATATAGGCTACATTCAAGGTGGTTGATTGGTTAGACTAGCAGGGACGGATGGCATGGAAACGTCCCCATCCATTGTAAAAATGTTCAAAGGTTGTAAGTGATTATTATGGATGAATACAAAGGCATTATGTTTCCAGATTCTTGTGTTGTGATTAAGTGGTGAAGTTTTTCTTGATGTAACTTGTCTTTCTCTTGTTTCACTTATTGTTCTTTCCTCCATGAGTACCCGATAGAGGGAGCGTAAGCAAAAAAGGTAAAGGCGTTTACTCGTTGTTGAAGGAGCACCAACAACATACTTATAAGTTTGATAGCTTGATCCAAGACCACTACCAGCAAAGCCAGTAGCAGGACCAATGATAGGACCAGCACCATCAATGGCACCAGTACCAGAGCTAGTACCAGCAGATGGCCATACTCATCCGGGCAAATTACTGTATTTTGTCCTGACTGAACCATGCCTTTTTACGCAGGTTATTGTTTATAAGAAGATTAGGCTCGGGATTTGTCTCAGACACCTTGCTCTATCTTAAAACAATATTTATATTTTCTTCTGACATTAGAATGTAGAATTCAGATAAGCTCTGCTCTGCATTTGAAATGAACCTCAATCTATTCTTCTTTTCCCATTTCATAAACTCAAAGGATCCACTGACATGATTACTCTACCTGGTTACATTTTGTCCCAGATATCCATTTATTTAATCACTTTAACCTTTGACTCCATTTTTCCCAATGGTCCTCTTATGTTGTCTCAAGCCAAAATTTCAAAAACAAACTTTTTATCCTCATAACTAGCCTAAGATCCATACCCAAACAAATCTAAATATGATAGAGAGATCCCTCTCTGAGTCTTGGATGGCTAGGTCCTTGACTCCAAGTGTTTTTGTAGTTACCTTTGTCCATTTCTTCTTCAACCCGAGAAATTATAGAGTGCTAACACTTTCTTTTTCTTGTTGAGTTTCATTGATGGCAGAATTCGAAGAACTAGTACTAGCAATAGAATTCTTACCTTGTAAACCCATGGCTGTGATTTTTGTTTCATCTTCCGAATCATATCCTAAATCTTGTTGTACAGTTGCAACAATGTTTGGTTTCTCTTTGTTGTTGAACTTTTTGGGTCTCTTTTCAGGATGAAGTTTCCAACAATGGTCTTCGTCATGGCCATCCTTTGAACAATGTTTACATGATATTTTTTCTCTCTCTCTTTCTTGACTCAAGCATATTTCTTTCCATTCCATTCAAACTTCCTATTTCCCTTGTCTCCATTAGAAAAAGACTTATTGTTGCCCACTTGAGGTTCATTCCTTCCTCTTGCCTCTAAATGAGTTTCCTGTACACAAACTTCATATAAATTTTAAGGGTTAAACATAAGTATTGTATGCCTCAAGTAGCTATGAAAACCTCCAATGTATTTGAGTAAAGTTTCTTGAGAAGAAAAATCTATACCCAAAACCAAATCTCTTCTCCTAAATTCTTGAGTGAAGCTTTGCACATGTTTCCCTTTAGCTTGCCTAAATTTTTGTCAATCCATAATAGCTTTTTGCATGTATGCTAATGGATAAAATTGTCTTTTAATTGCAACAATAAAATCATTTTAAGAGGATAAAAAGTTACCATGTTTCTTCATGTCCTCTTGATTTTTGGCTTCCTACCAAATGAGTGTTTCACTGTCCAATCTTAAAGAAGCAAGCTGAATATTAGTTTCATCATCAATGATTCTTTGTATCCTACAATACACTTCAATTTGACGAATCCAGTTATCCAATTTCTTAGCATTTACCTATCCATTGTACATTGGCATTTCAAACTTAATATCAAGCTTAAGAAAAGGAGTTTGTGGAAGAGATTTACCATGTTCTTTTGGAGAATTTGGAGGTGGTTGTGAAATGGTGGAAGAGGTGGAAGATGGAGGTGAAGAAGGTGGAGAATCACCATTCCCTCCATTTCCCTTTGGATTTTTATCACCACTGTCTCCATTTCCCTTTGGAGGGTTGGAGATTTCACCTTGAAATATTGCATTTCTTTCTTCAAACAAAAATTTAACCATCTCAGTCATATCATAGAAAGATTTTATGAATTTTTCTTCCTCTAAAGGAAAAGTTCCATGACTCTCCTCATGAGCCATACTTGGTGAATATCTCCTTGAAGCTTGAGGTGATTTGATAGTTCTCCGTCTTGATAGTTGAGAGCTTGGCTCTACAAGTTGACCTTCTCCCCTTGTGAGCTTCAACCTTGTAAGCATCAGAAAAACAAAAAACTTGCAAACAATCAAGCCTTCAAAAACCTATGCTCTGATACCAACTGAGATGAAAATGGAATGAATTTGTTTCCAATAAATCTTTAAAATGAAGAAGACTTGTCTCTTTAAATTGCAAGTGTAAAAATGGTATGTGTTTAGGTAATTGGATCAAGTTACTAACACATGAGTTCAATGAGTTTTACTTAATCATGAGAGTCATGTTAGACATATAAAAACTATCAATAATGAACACATAACACAACAAATGATAAAGGAGTTCACCCCTCTCTTGGGATACATCTCCTGGTCTAGCTTCCCTTGGATCATTTTCATTATGCTTAAAAATTTCTCTTACAGTGCTCAAAATACAAAATAGATGGCTCCAATGGCTTAAAAAATTTCACATTTGTTTCAATTGAAATAATAAAATCAAAATATATAGTTTAAGTCACACCATGGGTGGGCTGGTAGCTCGAGCCCTGCCAAAACGTTACCCCCACCCAGAGGTCGCGGGTTCGACTCCTGTGGAGTCATAACATTTTACCACTTGCAAACCAATGGAGGGGTGCCATGTAGCAACCCACGACTGGGCCACGTGTCACCATACCACTTTCCAAGATGATGACATGTGTCAACACCGAGTTCATCCACTTGTCTACCAACACCTTCCTAGTCATCATTCTAACACATCTTCCATGTCACTATATGACCATGCCATGTCACCTGCCACATGTGGGTCCATACCCTGCCACATCAAGACTGTACGGACTGTACAGTCAGCAAAACTTTTCTTGTTTGGAAAAATTAACTTAATGAAATATCTTGCTCATACTAGGTCTGTTTAATCCCGTTCAAGTTGTGTTGGGTTCATGATGACGAGGCCTATGCACATGTCCATTTTGAATTGATTCCGAGCACTCTTATGTTTGAGAAAAATTTGATCCCCTAGATCAATAGGTCAAGTAGGGTAAGGGGTTATCAACTTTGAGGTAAGGAGATTAGCAATTATTTGTGTGTTAGTGGTTAGTGGGATGAGGATTACGGATATTAGTCAGTTATTATTCAAGGGTTAGGTGAAATTAGCTATAGGTTCTTCAATAGCTATTGGTTTTGGGTTAGTGATTAGAGTTGAGGTATTAGTTATTGGTTATGCTTAGTCAATCTTAGTGTTTTATTGTGTTAGAGAATCAATGATGGTTTAATGGTTGTAGGAGTTAGTATGTTAGTTGTTAGAGGTTGAACAAGGGTTAAGGAGTTGTTGTTGGGTTAGTGGTTTTGGCACTAGTGGTTTAGAGGTTAGTGTTACAAGGGTTATGGGGATAAGTCTTAGTGGGTTAGTTAGTCATTAGGGGATTATTTGTCAGATCCATTGCATAAATCTCTAAGCGTAAGGTGATATGATATGACTCAGAGAAAAACTGATGTATTAGAGGAAATTATTCTTTGTTATCAAAAATTGTCTTACCCTAAATATACTTTTAGGATATTTGTTTGTTCTTTGTACTAATGGTTGGTTATGAGTTAGTAGGATACACTTTTTTATATATTGAAATCCTGATCGTATTTGTATTATTATTTTTTAACTAAACCACTACCAACATTTCAAATGGATATCTATGATAAGTTTCCTCTATGCCCATTGGATTCAATAATCATGAGGAAATTCATCTTACATTATAACCTACATAAGATGTATTGAAAGGAATATAATACATTCATTAATTTTTAAACTACACCTAACTTACTTCCCCAATTGTCTAGTTTTAATTTTTAAACTAAACCCAATTGTTTCATTTTCTATGAAAGAATTTTGATGTGCATAGGAAAATGAAAAAATTAATGTCAGGCTCAACAAATTTGTGCCCTGTTAAAATCCATAGGTTTGACACCTTCATCACCATGGACATAGTCTTCATCATATATGAAGTCATCAAAGAAAATTTGGAATCCATCTAGAAAAATCCATATCTCATATCTCATAAAGAGAAAAATTTAAGAATCACCATGCATTTTATGATTAATAAAAAGTAATCACTTTTGTTGATGGGTCCAAAATGGCCAGTCAAGCAGGTAAGGGAGAACGCCTGATGGAAAGTCTTGATTAGACTCACTCTCATTTGGGATGGAGTATCCGACTAGTATGTGGGTCTGGTTTCCACTCTAAACTATTATCTAAATGTGACTTTGATAATGGAATGTTCTCAGATGAATTAAAATATAAGAATAAATTAGCTAATGTTATCTATTGCTAATTTAAATGCAATGCTAAGCTATTCTAACCTATCCTGATTAGGAGTGAGCTAATAAAAATGAGTAGAGTGAAAAGCAATAACATTAGGATTAGAAATAATTCATGTATTCCAATGATCAATGATAACAACAATGCTACAAATGAATTTATAATTAGTTGCAGAATGCATTCACAACATCATATATGTACTCATAAGGGAACATATGTCAGCCTGAGCATTAAGAACAAAGTGAAGAAATAATTTACACACAAGAACTCTGCAATACTCAAGCAAGATATAAATGCACCAAAAAGAGTCTCATATACATTCACCAAACTTACAAGATTCCAAAATTCCTCTTGTTCTTTATTCATTCCGAAGTAGAAATATTGTCTTTCATTTACAAAGGGAAAAAGTCTTCCTTTCATCGCAACACTCTGTTTTATAAAATAAGAGGAGGTTGTTCACATTCTATAACTGTCATCATGTTAGATGATAGTTATAAGATTTTGTTTCACATTCCATAATGGGACTTTACAAAATTACAAATGATTAAAATTTCATTACAGAATACAATGATTAAGAAGTCTTGGCTTGTTGCATCTCATCTCTATACTCTTTCAATAGCTCATAATCATTCAGAATCTCGTCCAATATGCTTACCTACATCTTTTCCAAATATATCTCACCATCATAGATATGGGTTATCACCTCCATATTCAAACTCTACTATGTCTTATGAATGAAGTATTAGTAACTTGATTGGCTTTATGAGATTTTCTTCTAGGAACTATTTATTTACCTCACTGATTTCTTCAATCATTTGCCTACTGACATCTCTTCTAGTCTCCACATCCTTTATCCTTGACTTAGTTGGGGTTGCTTCTTCCAATTCTACCATTATATCCATTCCAAATTCTTCAAGTATGTCATCGAAGGATCTCCATCGTATCTTGCATGCCTTCCTGACTGCTTCTTGAGTACTTTTAATATCATTTGTGATGGACTTCCAGGTATCTAAGAGGATCTAGTCCTTTATCTTTTTTCTGGATGTGTAGACTAATAGGGTATTGGGTTGACCTTTATACACATCTTGCCAGTATGTAATTTTATCAAAGGAATTTTGAGCCATTTGGTAATTTTTATTTGTGCTTTCCAATTGACTATTGAGATTGAATTTCTCTTCTCATCTCTTCCCTTCCTTATCCTTGTTGCTTTCCTTCTCTCAAAAATAGTAAGACAAACTTCTTCATGCTTCCCATGATTTTTCTTTCCAGTGAGTGTCGAACAAAGAAAGTTTGGCTTTGTCCTTATGCACATTTATGTCATATTCATTTCCATTCTTGACTAGCATATACTATTTATCTCTCCTCCTAAATATGGCATCTATCGTTTACAAGTACTAGCTTACCAAGTTGACTACACATATGCCAAAGAAACCACATCTACAACTACTTCATCAACAAATATTTGGTTGATGGAAAACTTGAATTTGCATTACTTGTTCACTTTCAATTCCATGTATTGTATTACCCATCCTAGGGGGTATGGATGTAGATGATATTGTGTCTCTAGCCCAATATTCTCAACCAATTGCATAAATATCAAGTTGGACTGTGAACCAAGATCAAACAAGTAATATACCTTTCTTTGTTTCATGTGGATTTTAATGCAAAATAGTTCAGTCATCTCCTTCTCCTCCTTATGACTCTGCAACCAACTAGTGCCACCTCCTTTTGAATATTGGTGAAACTAATCTTCCCTTATAGGTCTAAGGTGTTTTCCACCCTTTCCTCAGCATCCATAATTAACATTGCTTTCTTATTTTTCTTCTGGCAATTTTTGGGGTGCTTCCTAGGCTGAAATTTCCAATAATCCTCCTCAATGTGTTCCTTTTGATCACAACCTTTGTATTTCTTGGAAAAATGATTTGCTTCCTATGTCATTGCCACAATATTATTCTCATTCCACTTCTTGTTTTTCTACTTCTCTTGTGGTTCTACTTTCTTGTGCATGTCTTCTTTTTGTCATCTCCCTCAAGGAATTTGCTTGTACTATGACCTCATCAATCATATTTTGTCTAAATAACATTAGTTAACATTGAATCCAAGGTAGAAATGCCACCAATTACTTTATCAACATATAAAGGCTTTTGAGAGAGACTCCCAACTGAATATCTCTCTTCTTGAACTTTTTGGTGAACTCCTACATTGACTGTCCTTGCTTCTTCATGAAGTAATTCATACTATCTATTGGTGTTTCTCATGATCATGTCCTATATATTGGTGTTCCTCATGATCAT
>JZKD02S0172361.1:226612-237683 GCA_000966675.3 Picea glauca | reverse complement strand
ATAGATTCGTCAGCTCATACACATCTTGATCCCTTTGTTGTTGCAGTGTAGTCCATTGTATGTACTTTTCCTCATAGCTCCCCACGGGATAATATTGTTCCTTGATGGAATCTCAGAAAGAATTACAAGTGGGTACTTCCGAGAGCAGGGAGGGTTCCTCCTCATCCTTTTTCTCACAGTAGGTTTCCCACTAGTCCTTGACATAGGGGGCAACTTTGAGCAGTGAAAAAATAATCTTCTCCCAGTCAGAAAAGTCATGAACTGAGAAATATCCTTCTAATAGATTCAAGCATCTATCTACGATGTCTAAATCTATTTGACCATCAAATATGGGAATGTCGAAGTTTACTAGTACCGTAAAAGGGGTTGCACCTCCAGAGTGGCTGTTGGATGCAGATGCGTCACCAGTGGGCAATTGTTGAAGGATCTGGGCGAAGTTATCCATCATCGCATTCCTTTGTTTTTCAAGGGCCTCCTCAAGCAATATTTTGATAGGATCTCTTGCTCCCTCGTCTTTCTTTTCGTCCCCCATGGGCAGCTGTCGGGGTTTGCGAGGTTGATCTTGCAAAGGTTCAACCAGATCAAGCCCTAACTCCTTATACCCCGACCTCATTGGGGACATGCAAAGAAGGATCGAGAAAGAGAAGATGAATCTAATACCACTGATCCAAATTTATGCAGGAACACAACAGAATACACAAATAACCATGAATACAAAAATGCAATAGAAATAACACTTCATTTCATTAATTATATCCAAGAACTGAAATTTGTTTACAGATAGAATAAAAATAAACTAGCTAGGGTGATGGAAGCTTATCTCTAAGAAGATATGTAGTGGCTGCAGGCCTCTGAAATCTGTGTTTCAATGAGGGTCGAAGGCCTATCTAATATTGAGAAACAATGGAAACCCTAAACATCCAAAAAACCTAACCCTAGGAGATGAAACACCAGAATATGGGCCATGTTGGGGTAAATTGGTACATCATTTTCCTGTGGTCGTAACTTTGGCATACTATCTCCATTTGACGCATATGATACATCATTAGAAAGATCTATCCGAGAACTACAATAGTTTACAAAAAATATCATCTAAATTTAATTCTTACTGAACCATGCCCAAAAAACGTCGTTTAGGGCCTCAAAACGACTCTCAAAGTTCAGGACCCGAAAATTGCCAAAAATAGTAAATTGTGCTACAATTAAGAAAACTGAAAAAATGAAAGAAACAATGGTGGGGGTCCAAGTGGAATAGGTAGGTGGCCACCAATATCCACCTGGATCAAGATTACCTTTGGGCTCCTTAAGGCTATCCCCCGTGTCAAACGTGGTGGGTAACTTACTGTGAGAAAAACTCCACAGAGGAGACTGGAATATTTAGGGCCGATCCCAATTTGGACTCTTTTATGGATGTCGTCAAGGAACAATATTACCCTGTTGGAAACTATGACAAACAATACATGAGATGGACCACACTGCATCAAGAGAGGGACCAAACAATGTCAGAGTTCACAAATAACTTCCATACCTTATGCACCAAGTTGGGTATCAGAGAATCCGAGTGACATCTAGTTCTAAAATACCATGGGGGTCTAGATAGGTACATCGAAAAAAAGTGGAGTTTTTGGACATCTTATTGTCGAGAGCCGCTTACTGGTATGTTGTCAAAATCGATCAAAAATTTAAGCAAAGGATTAAGCAAGAGTTTATATCTGTGAATGCATCACAATAGAAGCAAGGAAAAGGTGGCCCCAACAAAAAAAACAAAGGAAAAATCAGTTTGGGGATGGAAAGTTGTGGACTTGGTGAGATTGGTGTCCAGCATTGACTAGAGGCTGGACCAAAATGTACTGAGGAACCTGCTGTCCCGATATGAGATGATAGACTGTGGGATCCCAAAGTGTACCCACACTCATTCAAAGAAGAGTTTAGCAGTGGCTTCTACTGTGATATTCTTCTTGCAGGCCGCCATAATGGCCATCTTCGAGAATCTGTCGACGATAAAGAAAACACACTCGTTTCCATTCTTAGTAGAAGGAAGGCCCGACATGTAATCCATGGATATGGATTACCAAGTTTGACTAGGTGTGGGAAACAAAGTATAGAGGCATTGCTTCTTGATGGTCAGTTTGGCAATGGTGTAGGCAGTGAAAGATCTAATGTACTTCCCAACATCTTGTTGAAGGTTTGGCCAATAGAAATAATTTTGCAGTACTACCACTGTTTTCTCGACCCCGAAATGCCCAGCGACCCGACTATAGTGCGCTTCCCAAATCATCTTGGAATGCTCACTTGAAGGAACACAAAGGTGTCCCAGGTGACATAGTAGTGCATCTCAGAGGTGAAATTTTTGAACTCGGTTACCTGCCAAGAGCATCTTGTATGTGTGTTTGAAATCTAGATCACTCCTGTAGAGAAGCGGTCAATCAGAAGTCTCATGACCATAAGAGTTGAGGACGGTGGTTATCGCCACGATTGGTGGTTGGCTGAGGCAGTCTGCAACATTATTGGTGTTTCCCTTCTTGTTATTGATGTTCAAATGAAACTTTTGCAAATATGTGGACCACTTCTTATGGATATCATTTTGAAACTTCCCTTGTGTCTATATGAACTGCAGGGGTCGATGGTCTGTGTGGATGATCGTTTCCTTGCCCAAAATTTAATGCTTCCACTACCGACAATCTCGCACAATGGAATACATTTCTTTGTCATAAGTGGGATACTTTCAGACTGTGTCAGACATTGTCACACTGTGATATGCCACATGATGCCCCTATTGAGTAAGAACTACCCCAATATCATAGTCAGAGGCATCTGTCTCAATCTCAAATGGTTGTTGCAAGTTTGGTAATGTGAGAACTGAGGCGCAACAGAGGCAATGTTTCAATTCTGCGAATGCCTTCTGTTGATATTCCGACCAAAAGAATTTTTTTTTTGCTCCTCCCTTGGTGAATTGACTCAAGGGCCAAGTGATATGAGAGAATCCCAACATGAACCGGTGATAGAAATTAGCAAGACCCAAAAAGATGCAAAGCTCTGTTAGAGTGGTTGGGGCTGGCCAATCCCAAATCACTTGGATCTTTTTTGGATCCACATGCACCCCACGCTCATCAATAATGTATCCCAGATACTGAACCCGGGTCATGCCAAAAGTGCACTTCTCCAAATTGGCACACAACTTATGTTTCCGTAGTGTTTGGAGGACCTGTCGGATGTGGTGGAGGTGCTCTTCCCAAGTCTGGCTGAATATCAGGATGTCATCCAAGTACACTACTACAAATGAGTTGGTGAATGGCTACAAGATGTCATCCATCAGCCTCATGAAGTTTGTGGGAGCATTCGTCAAACCGAAATGCATGACTAGCCATTTGAAAAGGCCCTCCTTGGCTTTGAAGGAAGTCTTTCACACATCAGACAGTTTGATTGGTACCTGGTGATACCTAGACTTCAAGTCGATCTTGCTGAAATATTTCTCCCCTTTGAGTTGGTATAGAAGGTAATCAATTTGTGGGATTGGGAAATTTTTCCAGATGGTGATCTTGTTTAGCACCCGATAGTCAATACAGAGTCTCCAAGTCCCATCCTTCTTTTGCACCAACACGATTGAGCTCCCACTGGGCGATGAACTTGGACGGATGTGACATTTCTGTAGTAGCTCTTGAATCTATTGCTTGATTTCATCGTTCTCTAGAACAAATAACTAATAGATCGGTCCATTGGGTAGCGATGCACCTGGGGTCATATCGATGGGGTGCTTGACCTAACAGTGTAGAGGCACCCCTGTGGGTGAGGTGAAGATGTCTCGGTACTCCTGCAAGACCTTTTCCATTCGTTGTTGTCCTGGGGAGGAGCCCTGTCTGGAGGTCATGGCCACAGTATTCTTCTTTCCTTGAGGGCAGATCATCAGGTAAACAAATTTCCCGGTTTTGGAAATGAGCTTACTGCATTGTTTTGTAGTAACCAAAGAGATAGCGATAGGTGGTGGTACCTCTTGTATCTTGTACAACTTATTTCCCAAGGTAACAATAACAATGCGAGGCCGAGACTCATACACAACATGTTTCTTCCACAAGTATGTTTGGCCTAATAATACATCAAAAACATCAAGAGGAGAAATGTCACATAATACCTCATCGGTGAAGGGCTTTATGATGTAGGGAAGGAAATATTGCTGGCTGACGCGGAGATCCCGTCCTTGGTGAAGCCACCCAATGGTGTACGGATGTGGGTGTGCTATGGTCGGCAAGCCCAACCACTTCATGACCTCTGCTGGAATGAGGTTCTTTTTTCTCCCATTGTCGACGATGAACTATAGCGGGGAACCCTTTACCCACATCTGGGAGTGGAAGAGACGCTCCTCCTCCTCTGGATCTTCCAGTTCTTCCTTTTGGATATTCATGGTGGCAACGATGGCATTGGTATCCACATTGATAATCTTAATCCCTTCCCCTTCTCGGGTTCTAATTCAGTGTCGGAGAATGCATGTGATTCAGAAGCCCTCATCTCGGCCACTAGTGACCGTTTGGCCCGACACTCACTTGTGTTGTGAGTGGAGCTATTATGGAACTTAGACTACTTTCCTGTGTCCTTCTTAGACTTCATGGTGTTTTTCTTTGCTTGCAGATTTAGAAGGTTGTCTTGAATCGCCGTGCCTTGGATTTGTCCTTTGTTCTGCGGTTTGGGGGCACCTTTCGCTTGCTTTTGATTCACATATCCAAATTCTCGCTTCTTCTGTTTGAATTTCTACTCAATCTTGGCAGCATATTGGTATGCCGTACCAAGTGAGGAGATGTCGAGGAAATTCATTTCCTCCTAAATGTATCTATTTAGACAACTGCGGTACTTCAACACCAAATGTTTCTCCAAATCTTTGATACGCAACTTTGTGCGCAAGGTATGGAATAGATTCATCAGCTCATACACATCTTGATCCCTTTGTTGTCGCAACATAGTCCATTTTATGTACTTTCCCTCATAACTCCCCATGGGATAATATTGTTCCTTGATGGCTTCTCAGAAAGAATTACAAGTGGGTACTTTCGAGAACAGGGAGGGTTCCTCCTCATCCTTTTTCTCACAGTAGGTTTCCCACCAGTCCTTGACATGGGGGGTGACTTTGAGCAGTGAAAAAATAATCTTCTCCCAGTCGGAAAAGTCATGAACCATCTACGATGTATGAATCTATTTGACCATCAAATATGGGAATGTCAAAGTTTACTAGTACCTTAAAAGGGGTTGTGCCTCCAGAGTGGCTGTTGGATGCAGATGTGCGGCCAGTGGGCAATCATTGAAGGATCTGGGTGAAGTTATCCATCATCGCATTCCTTTGTTTTTCAAGGGCCTCCTTGAGTAATATTTTGATAGGATCTCTTGCTCCCTTGTCTTTCTTTTCGTCCCCCATGGGCAGCTGTCGGGGTTTGCGAGGTTGATCTTGCAAAGGTTCAACCAGATCGAGCCCTAACTCCTTATACCCTAACCTCGTTGGGGACATGCAAAGAAGGATCGAGAAAGAGAAGATGAATCTAATACCATTGATCTGGATTTATGCAGGAACACAACATAATACACAAATAACCATGAATACAAAGATGCAGTAGAAATAACACTTCATTTCATTAATTATATCCAAGAACTGAAATTTGTTTATAGATAGAATAAAAATAAACGAGCTAGGGCACTGGAAGCTTATCTCTGAGAAGATATGTGGTGGCTACAGGCCTTTGAAGTCTGTGTTTCAATGAGGGTCGAAGGCCTATCTATTATTGAGAAACAATGGAAACCCTAAACATCCAAAAAGCCTAACCCTAGGAGATGAAACGCCAGAATATGGGCCCCATCGGGGTAAATTGGTACATCAATTTCCCGGGGTCATAACTTTGGCATACTATCTCCATTTGATGCATATGATACATCGTTAGAAATATCTATCCAAGAACTACAATATTTTACAAAAAATATCAACCAAATAAAATTCATACCCGACCATGCCCAAAAAACGTCGTTTAGGGCCTCAAAACAACTCCGAAAGTTCAGGACCTGAAAAACTGCCAAAAATAGTAAATTGTGCTACAATTAAGGAAACTGAAAAACTGAAAGAAACAATGGTGGGGATCCAAGTGGAATAGGTAGGTGGCCACCAATATCCACCTGGATCAAGATTACCTTTGTGCTCCTTAAGTCTATCCCCCATGTCAAATGTGGTGGGTAACTTACTGTGAGAAAAACTCCACAGAGGAGACTGGAATATTTAGGGTCGATCCCACTTTGGACTCTTTTATGGATGTCGTCAAGGAACAATATTATCCTATTGGAAACTATGATGAACAATACACGAGATGGACCACACTGCATCAAGAGAGGGACCAAACAATGTTGGAGTTCACAAATAACTTCCATACCTTACGCACCAAGTTGGGTATCAGAGAATCCGAGTGACATCTAGTTCTAAAATACCATGGGGGTCTAGATAGGTACATCGAAAAAAAATGGAGTTTTTGGACATCTTATTGTCGGGAGCTGCTTATTGGTATGTTGTCAAAATCGATAAAAAATTTAAGCAGAGGAATAAGAGGGAGTTTAGATCTGCAAATACATCACAATAGAAGCAAGGAAAAGGCGACCCCAACACAAAAAACAAAGGACAAATCAAGGATGGACAACCTCAGGACAACCAGTCTAAGTCGCAAACAAATAATGGTAATGGGAAGATGAAGAAAGACATTGGAAAGTAGTGTGAATTCCATAAAATACCCTGGAACAACACCAATGAATGTCACTCGAAGAAGTCATTGGTGGCTGAGCTAAAAACCTCAGAGTCAAATCCATGCTCCAACTCTGATTCAGATCCAGACAAGGGGAAGTAGATCATTGATGCAAAAACTAGTGCCACAATTTCTACAACCAAGATCCATCCAAACGAACCATAAGAGACAGAGGAAGGTGATCCTTTTTCACTTGCAGATGTGGGTGAAGGATTCTCCGCTACAATTCATTGTTGATAGAGGAAGCCAAAAGAATCTCATCTCAACAGAGGTCATCAAGTGGTTATATTTTCCAACAACACCACATATGCAACTGTACATCATCGAGTGGCTTAGCCAAAAATGAGATCTTCGCGTTAGCCAATAGTGTTGCCTACCCGATGGAAACAAGCCCTTCAAGGACGAGGTATTGTGTGATGTTCTTTTAGGACAACCATATATGTAGAAACATCATGCTATATTTGAGTCTAGACCTTGTAGTTTTATTATTACCATGGGAAGATAACTATACAGGATACCATAGGTTGCTCCACCTACCATAATTTCTTTAGTCTCAACTAAGAAATGCAGGAAGGCCATCTCTCAGAATGGGAATTTTTTCCTCTTCATGATTCTCTCTCAAAGTGAATAGAAGATCGAGACGACATCCATGGCATCCACACAAGGATCCTCTACGTAATAGAAGCAAGTGGACAAAGTCATGGAAGAATGCTTGAACATCTTCACCTCACCTACTGGGGTGCCTCTGCATTGTCAAATCAATCATTCAATTGAGTTGACCCTTAGAATGCCTTTTCCTATTGGGATAGTGTATCAACACTCTCTCCTAGAAAATGAGAAAATCGAGCGCTAGATTCAACAACTCTTCCAAAAAGGGAACATTCGACCAAGATTGTCACCCTGCAGAAGCCCAATTGTGCTCGTGTAGAAGAAAGACAAGATTTGGAGACTTTGAATTGATTACAAAGACCTAAAAAAAATCACGGTTAGAAACCAGTACCCAATTCCATGAATTGATAATCGTCTCGACGAACTCAAGGGGGCCAAGTAATTTAGTAAGATTGGCCTCAACTCTGGCTACCACCAGGTCCCCATAGAACATATATATGTATGGAAGACTGCTTTCATGTCTAAACAAGGTATTTTCGAGTGGTTGGTCATGCCCTTTGGCTTGATGAATGCCCCAAAAAATTTCATGAGGTTTATCGATGACATCTTCTGGCCTTTCATCAATTCCTTTGTGGTTTTATATCTGGATGACATCCTTATCTTCAAAAATAGTTGGGTAGAACATTTGTATCACATTTAGAAAGTCCTCCACACTCTCCGGCAACTCAAGTTATATGCTAACTTAGAGAAAATATCCTTCAACATGAATAGGGTCCAATACCTTGGATACATTGTAGATGAGAATGGTGTGCATGTTGATCTAGCCAAGATCCAAGTCATTCGTGACTAGCTAGCCCTAGAAACACTAACTGAGCTTCAAATCTTCTTAGGCCTTTCCAACTTCTATCACAGATTCTTATTGGGGTTCTCCCATATTGCATAGGATCTCATCCAAGTGACCAAGGGTGGCTGCAAATCCAAATTTGTGTGGGGTAGGTCACAATAGAAATCCTTGGTTCTCGCCTTACTCTATATTCAACAAACATTTGAGATTGAGACATATGCTTCAGATTATGTTATTGGTATTGTTCTCACTGAGCATGGTCATCTAGTGGCCTATCATATTGAGACACTCTCAGATGTCATCTATAAGTACCCAACGTATGACAAAGAAATGTATTCCATCATACAAGCCTACCTCCAATGGAAGCATTACATTATAGGGAAGGATACAATCATCCATATAGATCACAAGCCTATGCAGTGCATGCAAACAAAGGGAAAATTGCATACTTACAACCATCAAAAGTGGTCCACATACTTGTAGAAGTTTCACCTCAACATTAAGTATAAGAAAGGGAGCACCAATTGTGTTTTTTGACAGGCTCAGTCGACCTTCAATTACAACACTAACCATGGTGCTCAATCTTGTGAGCATGAGACCTATAGGTGGTCCCAACTCTATGATAGCGATCCTAACTTCAGTATAACCTACAAAATGTTGGGAATAAGAATTGTCGTTGCCGACTTTCATCTTCAATATGGATTGTATTCCATATAGGTCATCTATGTGTTCCTTCAAGTGAGTGTGTGAAGTTGATTTGGGAAGCCCACTACATTCGGGTGGTAGGACACTTTGGAGTGGAGAATATAGTGGCAGTTCCAAAAAAGTATTTTTATTGGTCGAAGATTTGATAGGATGTTGGTAAGTATATCAGATCCTACACTATCTACTCCATTTCCAAGCCAACCATTAAAAAACAAGGATTGTACACCCCTTTGCCTACTCCCAACAAGACTTGCGAATTCATCTTGATGGACTACATGTCAGGTCTCCCCTCAACTAAGCATAGCAATGAATGTGTATTCGTGGTTGTTGATCGATTCTCTAATATGGCCATTCTGACCGCTTGCAAGAAGAGTATCACATCCAAGGCCATTACCAAGATCTTCTTCGAATGTGTATGGGTACACTTTGGAATACCACATACCATCATATCTAATCAGGACAAGAGATTCCTAAGCACATTCTAGTCGATACTCTGGCCATTGTTGGACACCAAGCTTACCAAATCCACTACCTTCCACCCTTAGACTAGTGGACAAACAACGATCATCAATAGGATGATCGTGCATATCTTGCACATGTACAAATCCAAGCATCCACACACATGGCATGAGAGCCTTCCTTATGTACAACATAGCTACAACAAAGCCCTCCATAGCTCAACCGACCACAACCCTTTTCAGGTGGGCCCGAGATTTCTATTGGGTATGTGTTATATTCTTTC
The DNA here is from genome assembly GCA_000966675.3 of Picea glauca. NCBI lineage: Eukaryota > Viridiplantae > Streptophyta > Pinopsida > Pinales > Pinaceae > Picea > Picea glauca. The sequence goes on along the minus strand of JZKD02S0172361.1, from coordinate 228,022 downwards.
ATGACTAGAACACATGGTTTTCTATTTCCGGTTAAGGAATTAGGATTGTTGACTAGTCCAGGTTATTGGATTAGGGTTTTGGATGCTACGAGATCCTATATGTATATTGTATTGTAAAAAATGTATTGTGTGGAATGAATATAAAATATGTTGGTTTTCCCAATTTGGGTTTCCAGGGGAAAAATATCTATGTAATGTGTGTATTTTCCATTGTATCTTTTCTGTTCTTTTATTGAAAATAAGTTTGCAGTAAATAATTGTACAAGGTTAAAATCTACATTTGGTATTAGAGCGATTATTGGCTTTAGGGGGATGCCTTTGTGGTCAGGTGTTTGGATCGGGATTGTGATAATCCTTGTTACAGTGGGAGATATGTTGTATTTATTTTTCAAGTGAAAAGAAATGGCGAACAACTCAAAAATAGAGATCGAGAAATTTAATGGGCAAAGTTTTGATCTATGGAAGCTCAAGATAGAATATATATTGGTATAGAAAGATCAGTGTATCATGGTGGATATAGGTACTACACCTACAGGAATGTCAACAAATGACTGGAAAAATTTGGATCAGAAGGCGAAGAGCACAATCTGATTGTGTCTCTCAAATTCAATATTACTCAATGTGTCAGGGGAAGCTACAACCAAGGATTTATGGGACAAGTTGGGGAACTTGTATCAGTATAAGTCCCTAGTAAATAAATTGTTCTTATGGAAGAAGATGTATAACCTGAGGATGAGAGATGGACACTCTGTGACAAAGTATCTGAATGCCTTCAATATTGTGGTAAGTCAATTATTGTCTGTTGAGATTAGAATTTCATATGAAGACAAGTGTATCGGTTTATTGTTCTCTTTACTAGACTCATGGGATAGTCTGGTTGTGGCCATAGGTAGTAATACAACTACCTTGAGTTTCGATGATGTGGTCTCATCCTTGTTGTCAGAGGAGATGAGACAGAAGAACATGGAAGGACATAACATAGATGCATTATTTGCAAGAGGACGCTCCCAGGAAATAAATAGATCTAAGTCCTCAAGTGGGAGATATAAATCTAAGGGTAGATCTAAATATCCTGGAAAGTTTGTAAAGGCATGATCGAGATGTGGAAAAGAAGGGCACTTCAAGAAGCAATGTAAATCCAAGAATGTTGAGAGAGTGAAGGGATCTGAAGGTGCTCCCTCTACAGAATAAAAGACCTCCAAGGAAAAAGGAGGGGATGTGTACTTGGCATCTTAAAGAACACATGCAGATCAAAAGGAATGGTTGGTTGACTTAGGTGTAGCCTTTCATATGACTCTCCGTAGGGAGTGGTTCTATGAATATGAAAGGTATGATGGAGGTAATGTTTTCCTAGGTGATGACTAGACAGCCAAAATAATAGGACGAGGAAGAGTCTAGTATATGCTCATA
>JZKD02S0172361.1:195163-226562 GCA_000966675.3 Picea glauca | reverse complement strand
ATGCAGAGGAACACATGAACTTAACCGAGGGTACAAGACCAAAATTTTTCACATCGTCCTGGATTCGTTGGGAAGGCCTCGAGGACATTTCCTAGGGGAGGGGGCTCAAGGCCACAGCCATATGGTAACAGAGTCATGCCAAGGACAATAGATGCAGGGATTTCAATGGTAGCGAGTGCAACATCTCGTTCATCGCCAACGGTGCAGACAAAAATGGACGATGCAGGGGTAAAAACAATATTTGAAAAATAAACCTGTAGGATGGTTCGAGGAGAAATGGTGTTGCTGAAGGGATTTCGGATTGGAACTCTATATAATATGCAAGGAAGAACTATTAGTGATTGATGTAATAGTTCCATTGTTCCTAATATTAGAGCTGAAGAAGAAATTACTCCAACAGTCTCTAGAGAAAAGGTTATGTTGTAGCTTCAAAGACCGAGACATATCAGAGAGAAGGGTCTTCGACTACTACACGGTAAAGGTATGGTTGAATGTATGTCTAACTACTCTATGGATTTTGATTTCTGTGAACATTGTGTATATGGGAAGCATAATCGGGTAATATTCCCCCATGGTGCAATGAGGGAAGAAAGAATTTTATAGCTAGTGCACAGTGATGTGTTTGGACCTATGTTGGTTCCATCATTGGGAACATATGTGTACCATGTCTCATTTATATATGAATTCTCGAGGAATCCTTGGATATACTTCCTCAGGAAGAAATTTGAAGTCTTTGATACATTTAAAGAGTGTAAGGCTCTTGCTGAGAATCGAACAGATAAAAAAATTAAGGTGTTGAGGATGGATAATGGTGGAGAGTTCTGCGGGTATGAATTTGAAGAATTCTGTAATAAATATGGTATAGCAAGGCAAAATACTACCCCTTATACACCTCAACTGAATGGAGTTTCATAAAGGATGAACAGGACGCTGATGGAAAAATAAAGGTGCATGCTCAATGCTTCCAGGTTAGGGAAATAATTCTGGGCAAAGGCACTGTATACTGCATGTTACCTGGACAATTGATCACCCTCATCAACATTGGATGACAAGACTTCACAGAAGGTACAGACTGGTAAGAAACCCTCTCTCACACATCTCAAGGTATTTGGGTATGAGGTCTTGTTGGAAGCCATTTCGAATTTTTATTCTATCTCTATAAGCTGCCTACGTCAGTGTTTTGCAACCCATGATTTTCATCGCAATCTTTGAATAAAATAACACTATTATTTCATGCATTTGCACACCTGCCTTTGTTCTTGTTTTCACGAATGCAAGCGTGAAAACTTTGATTTCTAAGTCATATTAAAATTTTCACTGGATTTTTATGATCACTCTTGTCTATATGTTCATTGCACTTCCAATGTAATTATGGTTATACAGTTGGCAAGACTCCAAGATCCTTTACTCATTTGGCATCTTTTTGTTGTTAATATGGCTTCAATTTTTTATAAGATTGTGATGATATTATAGTGACTGTTACATTGGTGGTTACGATGTTCTATAGTCTTTCATCGATTTCCTTGACACATTGGTTTCATGAAAACACATTGACGTTGTGGTTAAACCCTTGGTGTAATAATTTCATACAACATATGTGTGATATGATCGAACACTTGGTGTTGATTTCAAATCATTGTTTTGGTTTTAGAACTATGCAAATACTATTGCTCGTGTAAAATATTTGGGTCGACTCATCATAGTGTTCAATGGTTGTTTTATTGACATTGCAATAGTGATTTGTTTCACTATATGTGTCGTCGGTTGTACATTGGGAAATGATTGTTTTGCATGGTTGAACTAGTTCCACCACCCTCTCACATTCGGGCATTAATGCCTTCCCATTATCCTGGGTCGCCTCTGTTGATTTTCGGGGAAGTCTGTGAGTTTTTCGATCCAGCGTATACCCTGTTCAAACCCTCGACGGTTCACCCTGCTCATTGCGTGTTCCCGTCTATGGCACCTATGGTGCGCATAGAGCCAAATGGTAGCCAAACACTCCTGTTGTTCGACAATGCTCATAAGGATTTGGAAAATGGTGGTTGGCTAGTGTTTATCTAGAGATTTGAGGGTTTTAACCTCTTGGTTGCCCAACAATTTTCCCTTACCTTTGACGGATGAAGGGATAAGTTCAGAGATATACAACTCGAGCTAAACAAGGAGTTCATAAGCTCAGCTACAGGACTAGCAACTACAGGGCAAAGGTGGTTCAAAAACTCCAAAGTAGATGAGTTGTTGTGGCCGCTATTATTCAAATCAAGGAATATTGTTTCCTGTGATAGAGGTATGCTTATTACTACCCTCAAACCCAGGTGGCACGATATTTTGGTAATTGTTAAATAGTTTGTGACCTGCGAAGGTTATTATGGCTTGGTATTTCTGTATCACCTTCGGTTGTTGATGAATTTTATAGGATACCCTCTCAATATGCCACATTATCTTTTGTGAAGTCTGTACAAGATGTCCAAAAGATTCAAGCATAAGAAGGCTGATAGCAGCCTTTTCCATCACGGCTTGATCAAGCTTATTATTGTCCACCATTTGAGCCTTAGTGGGGACTGTTGGCAAGCCTTCCTATCAAGGAATGGATTTACAACCCCCGAGTCTGCTCAAGTCAACAAGGTCGTGGTTGCCGAAACTTTGGTTGGACCAGTCGTGCCACTTCATATCCTTCTACCCCCTATCAAGCCCTTGGATTGCCCTGACTTAGACCTACCCGATGCCATGGCCAACCTGTGTGCTAAGGACGATATTAAGGCCGTCAAAATACCTGGAAGAAAGAAAGTCAAGGGTGATACTGCTGTCAATAGTAAGGGGAAGAAAATGCTCAATTGATATCGAGATTTACCCGTAATAAGCCTAAACAGAACGTCGACCAGAAGCCAATAGTGCTGAGCGAGGACTCAGACTCTGAAATTGAATGATTCTTGACTAAGGAGTACCCCTATGCTCAAGGCCTATGCTCTATGAAACCCTATGACTATGTCTCTAACTTACCCCCATGCCTTAAGAATGACCCTAAATACCCTGGAATCAAACTGCACAAGGAAACCCCTAGTAATTTGAACAAACCCTCGCCTGTGATGCCAAAGCCCGATCAACCACCATGTACCCAATGTAATGCTTGGCTAGAACGTTATTACACCGATGTTCCCCTATTGCAATCAAATATCAAATCGTTAGAGGAACGAGTTACAATGTTGTCAAAAGAAAGAGACAGGTTACATGCCAACGAGCAAAAACAAAAGACCACCGGTTCAATTGTTTTCAGAAATGTCGAGGCAGCAACGACCTTTGTCAATTCCAAGTTATCGTGATCGAATCATTTTCTTAATGTCTAGGTATGTGTTTCAACATCGATTTTGTTTATGATTTGGTTTGAATTAATATAACCGATTGGGTTTTGTCTTCAATTAGCTCTGTTTGTTTTTAGACTCAAAACGACTCTGTTATTTTAAAAAATGATATCGTTATGAATCTTATACAGAAGATTTGTTTGCTAAACTCGGACACAACTATGATTTGGTTAATGTGATTTTATTGTTCTCGGAATAGTATAAACGATTGGTTTGTTTTCGATTCTGTTTGGTTTTCTTTTGAAACAATCTTGTATATTTGAATTAATATAATCGATTGGGTTTGCTTTCGAATAATTTTGTTTGTTTTTAATAAATTCAAAACAATCCTGTTGACTTCGATTCACCAGAAACAATTCGGTTTGAATATTTTCATTTGGATTATGATTGCATTCGACCTGTATAAAAGATTGGTTTACTAAAAATCATGTGGCTATGTTTTGATTGATATGATTTTGCATAACAATTGTGTCAACCTCAAGTTAGTTCGATCCGTTCCTGTTTGATTTGATTTGCAAACGATTGCTGCATGCCTTGAATTAGCATAATTACTTGTATGAGTTGGATTGGTATCAAAGATAGACTTGATACGGTTTTGTTAAGTTCGGATTGACATACTTTGTCTCTATTGAATTTGTATGAAAGACTTGGCTAAATTGATTATAGTCTGTTTTGAAATTGGTTCAAGAGATGATTTTGTTGGTTCCCCAACTGTCAATCAATTCTGTTTTCTCCCAATTAGTAATAACAAACGTTTGACATTTTGCATATATTCCTGTCACCGTTCGGTTAAGAAACCACAATTTCGTTTGCTTCAATTTTCATACAAGTTTTGGTTTGGTGTGGCATGAATGATTTGTTTTGTTTTCAATTAGAAATTAAAAGATTTGGTTTAATAGGTCCGATATATTTCTATTAGATTTGGATTTATTAAAAATGATTCTGTTGTCAAATTAGACCAGCTACAAAATCCCAAGATTCTGTAGCTAGTCTTAAAAATTAGATTTTTGTTAATTTTATCAATAAAACATTATCTAAACTTATGTATGTTTGTCTACTCATAGGTACTTATGAATTTCATTGACACATTGGACATGCTGCAGCAGTTTAGATATAGTTTTCAGTTGTTATTCATAGGCAAAAATAGGGACTTGGGAGATTATTCCCAGATTTCTTGTAAACTGTTTTGACAATTCCCACAGGGATGTTTTACCCTGTGGTCTTTAAATATTTGTTATTTTTTGTAATGGATCATCATCACCACGTTTGGGAGGACCAGACTATGGATTTATGATAATACAAGCTTGGATGAAAGTGGATGTCTTGTAACAGCTTTAGCTTTCAATATATCAAACTTTTATCTCAAGTTTTCTTCATATCAGTTTGCAATTAATTATCGACTACTTTAGCTATCATAATTCGTTGCAGGTTGATGTGATTTGGTTTATGTGTCGTACATATCTGATTTCTCTTATTTTAAAGTATAGCAATTACCTTGCTTCAATTTAATGAATTAAAGGTTTATCTTCTTCATTAATTGAATCATTCTCTACAAATCTCTGCACACAGATTTATCTAAATGTGATGATTTGTAAATTACAAGATTGCTATTATTTTTTTTTATGTCTTGTTTGTCCTGTCGTTTATATTTGAAGAGCACAACTGCTTCTTGTTTACGAGAAGCTTGTGGAGAATCTCGTGTGGGTTTCCTCCCACCGAACAGCTGAATCAACTATTGTACACAGGACAAACCTGAAGCGTTACTTCAGGTCAGTTTGCTATTTGTTACTTGATAGTTAATTTATTAGTGTTATTTAAGCAGTTTATATATATATATATATATATAGTTTAGATTCTTAGTTAGAATTATTATTTTAGTTGCTTAGCTTAGATAGTTTTTATTTAATTTCTTTCTCATAAAATTATAAAAATAAAAAAACAATAGTTTCGCTGTTTTAGGACAGTTTACAAATGATTTTTGCAGGTTTTCATTTAAATCTGTAATCTGTAAATATTGTATATTGGTAATTGGATCTAACTCTGTTGATAATTGAATATTTAATTTTATAGAATTATTGCTATATAGCATAGATAATAGACTGTATATATTTAGTTTAGATTTGTTTATTAGTTTGCTTTAATTTTTGTTTTCTTTATATTAGTTCCTTAGTGTAGTTTTCTTTCGTTTTCCTAGGACTTAGATTGGCCAATGGAGCCGCTAAACCCATCAGGGTGGATCATCCCAAATGGCTTGGGTTATTTAGACAACCCCGGACTGGATCCACTCTTCCAGTTGGTGAGCATTCATTTTCGCCCGTCAATAGGCCTATTTTCATGTTCTAAAGGAAAACAAGAGTAATCTAGATAAGAAGGCTGGAAAGTGTGTCTTTATTGGGTATAAAGATGGTATCAAAGGTTATAATCTTTGGAACCCAGAAACTAAGAAGGTTGTGTATAGATGAGATGTGGTATTTAGAGAAATAAAAGATGTTTTTAAACAGGAATTCCTACCAAGTAAGGAAGAACCAAAGAAAATAGAGTTTGAGTCAAAGGATGATGAATCAGTACAGAAGAACATGAATAAGAAGAAGAGACCCTCATAATCTAGTATTGAGGAGATTGGTTCATGAAAAAAGGCTACTGGAAAGGTATACTCCACCTGATTTCTGTTTAAATTTTTCTTTGTCTATTATTGATTATGATTCTAGAACTATTAGGGAGGAAGTGGATTCAGAGGATGGAAAACTATGGAAAAAGGCCACGATCGAAGAAATGGCATCCTTGGATAAGAATGAGGCTTGGGATCTAGTGTAGTTGCCGACTAGAAGAATTCCCATTGCAATCAAATGGGTGTTTAAAAAGAAGTTGAATGCATAAGGAAAAGTGGAGAAATACAAAGTTTAGTTAGTAGCAAAGGGTTATTCCCAGATTGAGGGAATTGATTTTGGTGAGATTTTTTCTCTTGTTGCCAAGTTAACCTCTATTATATTTTTTTATCTATTGTTATTGCGTTTGATTTTGAAGTAGAATAGATGGATGTGAAGAAAACATTCCTACATGGGAATCTGGAAGAAGAAATCTACATGAAGCAATGAGAAGGATTTGTTGTGAAGGGAAATAAGGAGCTAGTATGCAAGATGAAAAAGCCCCTGTATGGTTTAAAACAATCACCAAGGATATGGTATCAAAAATTTGATACTTATATGTTGGGACTCAACTTCACAAGAAGCAAAGAGGATCACTGTGCGTATTTTAAATTAATTGGTGATCATTTGATTTATTTCGTCTTGTATGTTGATGATATGTTGTTAATAGGAAACAACAAGAAGATTATCCAGGATGTGAAAACTTAGTTTTCCTCTAAATTTGATATGAAGGATCTTGGTGCTACAAATTTCATTTTGGGCATGAAAATTAAAAGAGAGCGGAAAAACAAGAAACTCTGGTTGAATCGGAAAAAATATTTCAAGACAATATTGTAGACATTTAATATGCAGGAATGTAAATCGGTCAGGGTCCCTATTCTTGTAGGTGTAAAGTTATTTGCAGATCAGTGTCCAAATACATGGGAAGAGGAGGAGGACATGTCTTGTGTTCCATATGCGAGTGCAATTGGAATTTTGATGTATGCAATGGTCTGTGCTAGACCGAACATTTCACATGTAGCGGGAGTTTTGAGCAGGTATATGTCAAAACCAAGGAAGGAACGTTGGACAACAATAAATAGAGTTTTCAGGTATTTGTGTGGAACTACTAGTTATGGATTGTGCTACCAAGGAAGACCATGCTTGTACAAAGTGTTGGACATACATGGCTTTGTGGATGCAGACCGGGCTAGAGATCTAGATCACACAATATCTATAAGCAGGTATGTGTTTAACCTGTTTGGAGGAGCAATTAGTTGGATGAGAAAAAGACAATATGTAGTGGCACTTTCAACTACAGAAGTTGAATACATGACAACCACTCATGCAAGAAAGGAAGCAATATGGTTACAAATATTATGTTCAGGTATTGGGTTGGTACAACAAGCTATAAGGATAGATTGCAACAATCAGAGTGCAATTTTTCTGGTGAAGAACCCAACTTATCATTCAAAGACAAAGAATATAGATGTTCAAATATCACTTTGTGAGAGATATAGTTGAATAAAAGAAGGTGTCGTTGATGAAGGTGGACACTTTAAAGAATGTTGTAGATTCATTAACAAAAATTGTGAGCACTAGGAAGTTCTCTTGGTGTAGAGGATCTATGGGAATTGATGCCCCAACTTGTTGACTATGTAACCTTGTAACCCCCTGTATGAAAATAAAATAACAAGTGAGAGAATGTTGGGTATGTTTTATATTCTTTGCACCACTAGAATTTTTTTGGCGGTTTTTTGCGTCCATTTTTGGGAGGTTTTTTGGCACATGGTTTTCACTGATGGTTTTCTATTTTTGGTTAAGTAGGATTTTTGACTAATATGGGTTATTGGATTAGGGTTTTGGATGCTATGGGATCTATGTATATTTTATTGTAAACAATGTATTGTGTGGAATGAATATAGAAGATGTTGGTTTTCCTGGTTTGGGTTTCCAGGGGAAAAATCTCTGTGTAATGTGTGTATTTTCCATTGTATATTTTTTGTTCTTTTATTGAAAATCTGTTTTCAATAAATAATTGTACAAGGTTAAAATATACACTTTCAACCATTGGGCCCCATTGATGTAGCATTTCCCCTTACATCCACACAGGCATAATCTTCCCATGCTCAATTTGAGGCTAACAAAGCCACCAAATTCATTGAATGGATTCAACACATCTGCTAACAGGTCCATGATATTTTGTAGAGAGCCAATGCTAAGTACAAGTAGTGTTATGATCAACATCATGTTCCCCACAAGTTTCAGGTGGGAGACAAGGTTTTGTTGCATTTGCAGAAAGAGCACCTTACAGGACCCCATCGGAATCTACGTCCACTTCTCTATGGACCTTACACCATAACCAAGGATATGGGAAAAAATTATTTCGAGTTAAGTATTCCCCCCTTCCTTGGATTTCACCCAGTGTTCAATGTGGACCTCCTTTGGCCATATTTTTCACCACTACTAGACACATAAGAAGTGTAGAGAAATTGACACCTACAAAGCTGAACCTTAACTGCATGGAACATGAAACCATTGATCGTATCATGGACACATAGGTTAAGGGAAGCCACCAACATAATATCCAACTCTATCTGGTTGTCAAAGAAAGGAAGCTACCGAATCAAGGAAAGTGGCTCACCAAGCGTCAAGTTCAACATAAGTTTCCCCATTTGATGGGGGAACTCAATGCAATGGAGACCATTTCTTCCTAACAGGGGAGGATTGATCCACATGGACATTGATGGACACCAACCTATTCCACTGGCCCAAAATATAGTTTCCATATTGGTAGTTTTTCTACGGTTTTTTGTGTCCTGAACTTCTAGGGTCATTTTGAGACTCTAAACGACATTTTTTTGGCCTGAAAGCACCCATTGAATAGCCCAAAGTTTTGGACTGGGATGTTCGAAATGTGTACTATTATAAAAATAGGATCATAGAACAATAAAATAAAACACAAAAGATACACAATACAATAGAGACACAAATATACGCGGTTCACCCAGTGTGGTCTACATCCACCAAAGAAATTTCCATGTCCTTTCCTTTATTATTATCTAGCAATTGAAGGGATACAACCTACAACACACCTACTATAAATTCCTCTTCTTTCTCTCATAGTCTCCTCTCTCAAAATACAATATTCACACACACATACAACCACAATATAATTCCCTTATACATAAAAGAGGGTTTCCTTCTAGGGAAAAAATACCTAACATAACTTCTACCGTCAAATCTTCAACCTTATAATGAACGATCCATATTGACTACGAAATTACAATATTTTACAAGGAAAATTTTCCCAAAATTTTGCTTATGGGGCACTGCCCTCAAATCCCTTGCTATGGGGGGGGGGTGTTCTAAAATATTGTCGTCACCTCCCATGGACCCCCTTGGTGATAAATGTGGGGGGGGAATCCCCCCCACACCCCCCGTCGGGAAATGGGGTCCAAACGTGAATGAAAACAAGACCTCTGAATCAATAAGACTCCATAGTGACTTCTTCCAAATATAGATTCAAGTTCACGGGAGATTCACTTTCTCTTAGGTGAAAAGGTCTCCTAAAAAAGGGTTTGTATGATCTTTGGATTGAGGTCCCTTCCCCTGAAGTCCTTTTCATGTCAATTATTTTGTTTGGCAACTTTTTAGTCATCCTTTGCATACTTTCCAAATCTACAAAGTCCTTCTCTTTTTCATCAGAAGGTTGTTTGGTTTGACAACTGGTTAAGATGATATTTCTTTTAGGTAGGGTCACTTCTTTATTGACCAAAGTTTTTTGTCCTCTACATCCTTTCATCTCAAGTTTGACTTGTTTGGATTCTTCAAAATTCAAAGTCAACATGTTTTTCCCTTCTCTTTTAACAAACATAGATATGGGTGCAGGAAGAGCATTAGCATACACTTCGATTTGAAGATCTTGGGTAGGGGTAGTGCCTTATTGAATTTTTTTCAAGGCCATGGTGAATCTTGATTTAAATCCTTAACCTTTTCTTATGGTCCCACTGATAAAGAAAAAATCTTCGTCGTCAGGGCTCCAGTAGTATTTGCTTCACCAATCCTATCTATTAAAGTTTTCTAAAAATCAACCTAGTTAGATATTGATCCTACGAGTAATCTGAAATACCATGTTGATGTTGAGTTTTCAAAAGTATATAGGAAAAATTGAAAAAACACATCTTCATGTTGTACATTCATCAACCTGATGGAGAGAACAAATTTCTTAATATGTTCTTCAGGGAGACTAGATGTTTCTGGGTTATACTTAGGTAATAAACAATTGGGGTGCTTTGGTAAATTATGAAGGGGAGGGGTTAGCGTCAAATCATCTTGTGCCAACCAAGGTTGATTTTCATTTTAGTTATCGACCATTTGACATTCAGGTTCTAAATCATATCTATATGAATTTGAGTCCGAGTTGGAATTATATTTAGTGTGAGCACTCTCCGGTGGGGTTAAAATAGGGGTATTTATATTGGATGGAATTGAACCGAAAGGTTGGTCAATTTCTTGTAGAGTCAATTCCACTGAATCATCTACTACATGGACCAAAGTGTGTATAGGGGTTGAAGTTACAACCCAACAATGTTTCTTCAACAAGGAAGTAATGGAGCTAACAACAAGCCATCTATCTTTTGGGTATAAGCTCGAGTGAGGCATATAAATGTTTTACTTCTTTGTGCGATACTGCATAGGGAATTGTTTCAGAATGACTTCCAGTGTGACCCGCATCCCAAGGTGGTATGTTCTCAAATGTTTTTCCTTTAGGATTTGGGAATAACGAATATGGGTTGCTCGTATGACTTGCCATACATAGGCCCTCCTTCTAGCACCAATTCTATTGAGGGGGATGGATTCCCAATACTCAACAGTAGGGATTAAAGCCAAGGATGAGGCCTAATTAGACTTCCCCTTGTTTGGTATGGAATAATCCTCCAAGTTAATTCTTTGGAAACCATCTAATGGGCTTGAACAATTTTCCTTTATCTTTGTTTCCTTTTCATGTTTTATAGCCTTATTTTCCACCCTATAGGCTAGAGAGGAATCCATAAGAGGATAGAATCCATAATACATATTTTTCTTAAGGTTTAGCCCCTTTTGGGAGATCCTCGTGGGACACCTAGTGGACAACAAGAAAAGGCACTAACTGGTCACTAGTGGCCCAACAAGTGAGGCACTGCAAAACTTCTAGAATCAAGGAGTTACAAGGTGATAGGAGAGAGATGAGTTGGATGTTCATTTCAAAGGCCTAGGAACTCACATCATTCGAGTCTCTAGTGGTCTATAGAATATGTAGAAGTCTCCTCTAAGAGTTATATAACAAAGGAAATCCTTGGGAAAGAAGAAAAATAAATCAGAGCATTGTTATAATGTCCAATTGCAGAGGTACATGTTCCATCTACCATAGCTAGAATCCAATGAAGCCTAGCTTGACCATGGATCTAAAGGAGGATAAAGAAGCAAGGAGGTCAAGTGAGGAAGCATCAACAACTAAGGTATGTTTTGATGTATTTCTCTTTCATTTATTAATAGATCATTTGGTTTCCCCCCATATCATTTGTGTTTAATTGATGAATGTTAGATCTGATTGATTCTTTTATAGATATGATTATAAGTAAGATTAGATCTAGGATTCTAATCTTATGTAGAGAGGTAGAGAAGGTTTTTCTTGTATTTTGTATACAAGAATCAAGTTGTGGATCTTGGAGCTGGATTTTTGGGACTGCATCATCCGGGAGATATGAAGGACAACCTCAAGAAAGGTATGCAAACTTCACCACTCCTTAGGATAGTAATGAATTTATGTGTTTGAATCTAGATCTAGGAAAACCTTTAGAAGTCTACCTTCCTTTCTATCTAGGATTACTAGGATAATCCAAGGGATATTTTGTTGTGTATTCAGTAATATCCCTGTGAGAAATAATCCCATGACAGAATTGGTGACTCCACTGGGGAAAAATTCTTCTCTAGTTTGAGTGTCTTGGCCAATCCTTCCCTTTGTTTGATTGAGTCTTCTTGTTATTCTTCCTTTGATTGATTCAGATCTTAGATCCAATAGATATGAGATATTTGATATAGATTTGGAATATCTAGAATAGATGCTCTTAATTTTTTTTTTACAGGCCCTCACGTGTTTCATAATAAGTGTCACATGGGGCCCCTCGCTAGTTGACAAACCTGTGTCCTGCGAGGCTCTGTAAAAACTAAATATTTGCAGTGTAAAGCCCATAAATATGAAGTTATATTTGTCCTCTGATCATTAGGGTTCTACAATGGTCCATTATAATCTTGTTTGGATTTTGTTTGAGTGCTTGATTGTCACATAAGTTGCTTTCAAAGTTTGTTTGAGTGCATTGGTGTGCAATGATTTTCATTTCTTGGAGAGATTTTATTTCTGTCTGAGAATTTTAGTAAAGTTGGGTTGAGATCCCAATAGATATGAATAGATCTAGAAGTTCTTGTCATTAGTTGCATTGCTTGTCCTTGTGTAACCATTGTGCCTTACTAGATCAACCCTTCTAGGTGAGTTTTGGGTGAGATCCCTATAGTGACATTGGAGTGGGTTGATCCAACCTCATTCTCAATATTATATAGACCCTTTGTTTGTTTCTTATTGTTGGTTTCCATTTGCATTGTTTTTTCTTTCATAGATAAGGAACTTTGTACATTTCAATTGGAAAAATTACAAAGAAGACAAATATTTCTTGCATGCTAGATTTTCTTTTGAACCATTAGTGAGCAAGTGCATTAGGAGCATTGTTTGGTTTCATAAATGACGTGATTGTTGGTTGCTTGGTGTGTGTGAGGTTTTGTTTCTAAAATATTGCAAAGGAAAGGAAAATAATCTCTCTCCCTCCCATAGCTAAAGTTCATCAAAGAGAACAAATTACATCATCATATTTGCATTGCTTGGTTTGGTTAAGAGTCAAAACATCACTAAAGTTTCATCCACTACCCTTGGACTTAAACAATAGCCATAAAAAGAAAGCACATAATCTAAAATCAATTAGACATTTTTTTTTATAGTGAACCAACATTAGATAGACTTAGGACCTTGGATTAGGATTGGAGAGTAAACTCTCCAAGGCCACAAAATGAAACTTAGAGTCATTAAAGGGCGTTGAAATCCATTTTTGTAACCAGTGTCTTGGGAGCCTCCTCTAACACATGATTTAAGCATGAGGTTGCATTGGGGAAAGTAGGGATACTACCCCTCTCTTCTTGTTTTGCAGTTTTTGATACCGCTACGATTTCTATGTATACGTGGATTCCATTGGTTAATACCTTTGGAGCTTCGGGATTTGTTACCCTTCCCTTACATACAGTCAGACCTATGACTATTCTCTTGACCATTTATTGTTAGGTGGTAGCCTTAGTGACCTTTCCTAGGGATATACAAAGGTGATTTCAGGTGGGACGTGCTTGTAGTACATGGGGAAGACGTTCGTTCACAATCTTAGTTCCACCAAAGGGTGCCCGCCTTAATAAAGAGTACTTGCACTGGTCAGGGATGTTTTGCGTAGATCATCATAAATTCTCCTCATAACTTCTCTAGTAAATCCTCTGGGTACTTCATCTCCACCATAGGGTTGGTTTTCAAAAGGCCCCTAAGAGAATTGGTTTGCTTGTTGTTAGCCTATATTTGATTAGGAGTGTGCTCTTTGAGTCCAAGTCTAAGTCAATCTTATGTTGAATTGTCTTTGAATTTTAACATAGTATATTCACCATGGCTGAACTACCACGATGATCCCATCGACTACGAGGAATTGAACCCACTATAGAGGAACAACCACCTATCAAGAGGCGCGAGATATTTGATGAAGATTTCGAAGGGATTGAACTTTGGTTTGAAGAAAATGGTTTAGTTGAAGCAAAAGTGGTAGACGAACATCCTCCACAAAATTTTAATCCTCCATTGACTGAGCCAGAAACACCTCTACTTGTCCAAGTGAGGGAAATTTTCAGTGCTACTTTCTCTTTGTTTATTCTCCCTCCCACCATGTCAGGAACAAGTGTTTTGTCTAGTGTAGTTGAGGCTACGAGCCCATCCTCAAGTTGGACAGGGGGAAATACCCTAGGGAGAATCTGAGTGATTTCTATGTTTCCACCCCTTATCTCCATTGGACCTACACCATCCATACCATTCTCTTTCGGTTCCTTGATCTGGGGATGCTAGTCATGTCGTTATCTCCATCTGTTAGTTTACCGAGAATTTATACACCCATCCCATCTATCCCAACACCCAATTTTGGATCTTCTTCTAGTGGAGGGATGAGCTTTGGTTTCAACACAGGGGGTGGAATTTCCTCCACCTCCACCATTTCTATGACCGACCCGATATCATTGGGAACTAGTTCACCTTTCAGGTGGAATATGTCTAGTGGTTTTAGATTTGTTCCTAGACAGGTTGGGGGAAGTAGTACATCATGATGTTTTAACTTTCCATGGGTTAGCACACCATTCCCCGGGGGCACATCCCTTGGGGGAAAATTTTCACCTTAGCGAGGTTTTCCCTTTGTTACCACATCATTTCTTGGGGTTTTCTTCCCTGGCACTAACATTGGGAATTTTTTTCCTGGAGGGTCCACATTTACCCCTGGGCACAACCCCTTTGGGGGAATATTTGGTTCTGGGAGTAGCCATGATCCTAGAGGTGCCACCGTCCCATTAGGAACTCACTCTTCAGGAGCTCCCCAACCCTCCAATAGTACCAACATAGGAGACCACAAGGTCTATATGGGATAGCAGAGACTTCACCTCCCTCCCAGTATTCATTTGCACCATTTCCTTTCCTCATAATGTTAGATTTACTGGATTTATCATGGTTAACAAATGACCCTATTTCCCATGACCCATCATGGTCAGCAATATATTCCAAATTTCCCTCAGATATTTTGAAATATTTTGAAATTTGACAGAAAGTCAGGAGAGGACCCCTCCACACACATCATGACATACCACTTATGGTGTTCATCCAGCTCGTTGATGGATGATAGTGTTGTTGAGTCCTCAACACACCCTCAAAATTTTAAATTTTTGGGTACCACTTTTCCTTTTAATTATTTTATACCTTCTTCTTTTAGCTTTACATAGGTTTCATATTTATCCTTTGTTAAACTTATGCATTTTTTCCTTTGTTTTCTTTGCATTTAAAATCTCAAGAAAATACAAAAAAAAAGAGAGGAAAAACTTCTCATGTTTTGCATCAGGATGGAAAAGAAAAAGAAATTATTGAAAGGAAAGAAAACAAATTTTTTTCCCAAGAACTGTTGATGAACTCATCAAGGGATTGGGGGAAAAGAGTTTTAAAAGAAGTGTTGATAATCAAGATCGGGGAAAAAAAAATTGTATACATTTTTTAGGTGAAAATAATTTTTTTGATTGTCGATAAGCCATCGGTCATCGACGAAATGCGTTAACATTCCCAAGAGTCAAAAATGTTTCACTGATTTCCAACATGCCATCAATGTCGACGAAAATAAACGTAAGTTCATCACAATGGAACAAAATAGAGTTCTCCCGATGCCGATGAATTATGAGAACCAAGAAAAACAATTTTAGTCACCAATCAAGTATAAGAACGAAAATCAACCGTTGATGTGTTGGCCATGTAACCTTCCATACCTGCCACATGCCACTTGTATGGCCACGTACACTACCCGTTCCATGACGACATATTACACGTCATCCTTTGAAACTTATTTTTCACTTCGATGGCCACGCCATCACATATACATCATCATGTACGGTAATGAAAGCCAATGTTAGATGCTTTCTACCATTCAGAAAAAAGCGTAAAGGTTAGAATGGTCCGCCAATGCTAATGCACACATCTTCCATCGACAAATTTTGAACATAACAAAGCACGTAAAACATGCATTTTTCCCGATGCTGATATTACAGAGAAATCTGGATCATTTGTCCTTTTGGGTCAATAAAATCTGTCCATCCATTCAAGCACAGATCTGGCCGTCGAATAGAGATTATGTTTAAAATAACTTGCGCAGGGGATTACCGCTACTTTTTGAAATGATTCCAGAACTATTAAGTCAAAAGGTTAGGGTCACCAATGAACACGTGACACTAGTTTTCTCTCCATACCATTTCCCTCGAAACCTACGAAACTCGAATAATCGGTTTAAGGATCCCTCGCTAAACAGATGTCGATGTCACCAAGATGTGGTCAAAGGAAAGTGACACTTAAAGAATTCCCAGAACTTCGACACTGCACACCGATCAAATTCTAAATCATAAATCACTGATGAACTAGGAACAACACTCCCCTGTGCCATCAACTTACAATGCATTTAAATACCAAGCGTGGCACGAATTTTGTTTGATCTTTGAAGATTATGAAAAACACGTTGCACACCATACAATTAAATACTAGACATGACAAGGTAAGTCTCAGATATTTATAAATTTGAATCTGTGATGCCATTTTTTTTTGTTCTCCCAATTTCACATTCCATTCAAGAAGCTTTCCTTTCGATCAAAAGAAGGAGAAAAAAATACCAAAGATCCCACTTGCAATGTCGTCTTGTGAAAATACTAGTAAGACTAGGTTATATGCAAAGAAGGAAATATGCCTCCTCAAAGGTCAATAACTAGACGCTCACTGAGGACACACATTGAAAGGGAAAGAGCCAAATGTTGGGGAAGGTTCGAGCCCAACAGTAGTGAGAGACTTGGAATTTGTATCGAAAGCATAACCCATGATCCGAATATCGACCAAGAAGCAGTTCTCCCAACCACCAACATTCAGAGATATAGAGGCAAAGACCACATCTAAGGTTTTTCTCCCTCCTTGGGGTGACCTCTACAACAAAATTCATCAGGAATATTTTCCAAAGTTTACACCTCATAGTGTACCAGGGGTTAGGTACTTAGATGATCAATTTTTTCCAAACATAAGACGATCGTCCTTAAACAAGGTGGCATGTAGAACTCCCATTTTTCCTTTCATAGAAACCCTAGGGTGGATAATTTATCATACAAAAACTAATAAATGTGTAATCAATAGTGTGGAAGAGGAATGCATCGGTGTGTTCCTTCCAGTGGAAGTGCAAAAGTATTTCAAGCTTAGAGACCCAGAAAAAAGGCTGAATGTTGATTTTGTGGTTAAGTTCTATGAGCAACATAACACCAATCGACTATTAGCTTCCTGGTGGAGGGAGGATAAGAAATTATTGAACGAGACCAATGGCTGGTATAGCACAAGAAATCTCAGGGAACCATACATGTACTTAATGGCATTGATTTGTTGATTGTAGAGAGAAAATGATTGATGAAGATTTTCATAAGCATGGATGCCCCTAGCATATACAGTCATAGTATTTGGAAGTAGTTTTAACTGGGGGGGCATTATTTCAAAGAAATTGAGCATCACTATTCAACAGGATTAGGAGACAAAATAAGCTGAAACACCATCCTTTTTTATGGCATCCTTCTTGCTAGATGTGATATGTGCGATGAATGTCTTCTCAGGTATGAATCTGAGTTGGCATGTTTTTGAGTTACATGTACATGTCTATTTTAGCATCCTATGGGAAAGAAAGTATAATAAATTTTATGCCATGATATGTGATGAGTTCATAGCCAAGATACACTTTATTATATTAAGGCAAGATTTTCAAAGTAGGTCATTGGTATTTGGAAGAAAAGAACACTTACATCAGGGTTTTCGTAGCTACCATTGCTCCACAGTTTCTCACCACTTATGTCCTAGACCGTTTGGTGTTGGGGGGAATATGCTAGCAAACCATTTTATAGGGTCGCAATGCCTCTCTGGTGAAGGATAAGAAGAGGGATTGTATTAGAGAAGTGCAGGCGGGTCGAGACACATAAGGAAATGGTATTAGGGTACTTCCAGATTACAGTATCACCAGAATACATAGAGCCATAGAAAACTGGATGCAAATGGTACAAGAACCTCATCGGAAAATGCAAGAAATATGGGAAAAATGCACAAAAAGCTGGGAGAAAATAAACAAAGAAATGAGAGATGTCCATCTACTGGAATTTGGCCAACCTCAGTATTTCATAGACTTTCGTGTCATACTCAGGAAACATACCGAACTAGATTAGACATCCAGAGCATAAATATCTAAGATATCTACCCTTGTCCCAGGACAGATAAAAAATTTCATGAAGCCCTTGATCAGAGCATTGACAATTTTGTAGCGACTAAGTGCCAAGCTATACAATTACAAAACAATGTTTGGTGTAGATGAAAGAGATTCTCAGTGCACGAATGGACCAACACAGGTTTCCTTATGCTAACACATGCGAAGAACTCTTCGTCCAGTGGTTGGAATATGAGAGGGATAATCCACTGCAGTAGAACATCAAGACAAATCAAGATAACAAGAGAAGGACATGTGGATTAAGTCCACTTTTCTTTTGTTTACTTGATAAGACTCAATGTAGTATCTATTTTTAGTTGATTTAATTTTATAAATAAGAACATTGGTCATGAAAAAAGGGTGATGGTTTTTGCATAAGAAAGAGGATTTTAGTTTTTAAGAAAACTATTTCTCAGACAAAGATTATTGAATTTAGAAGTTCTGCGTAGAACCATAAGCAATTTTTCATCCAAAGCGTGAATGTGATTGAACCTGTGGATTGTTTCCATTCTCAACTCTAAATTTGTTGTTGTATTGAGTAAGATATATTATAGTGTTTCTTTAGTTATCTTAGAATACTTTACAGTTCTTTATTTCAAATGGATGAAAAGGAAAATCGATAATGTTTAACATGTGATGTGCGGTAAGGTGTAATGAAATTATTTTCTAGCCTCTTTTTATTGCATGCGTACTCTTTCTCCAAATTTTTATCTCAAATGATATCTAATGGTTTGGTAAAGTGATGGTATTATTTCCAATCTTAACCTAACACAACTGTTGTTTGTATACCTGGGCACCAAGGTTATCCCAAGGCCTGGTCTTCTCCCAGATAGATCATTTTGTTTGTCTATCAATACATTATAAGAAAATTGTTAACTCAAAAAAATAATTGATTCAAGAAGGAGGAAACACTTGAAAAGTGCATAGATATATCACTGTTAAAACCCATCGAAACATGGCAGATCAATGATATGGATAATTGTGCCACCATCAAATGTTGAAGAGTCTAATTGGGCCTCATTGTGGGGCACAATTCCTACTATTGAGTCAAAGGGAATTTGGACCCCTCAACAAAATTGCCGCTAGAAGGAGGGCTTGACGAATTCATGTCTAGCCGCAATAACTCTCTGAACAAAAACTTATATCAGATAGCCTATAGATTCAAAACAACCCACATGCATGGCTAGTGTTGTCAAGGATATCCCTAATATTGAAGGTACGCCAACCACAAGTGAGTCACCACAAGTGGAAGACAATTCATACCTTCACCCAGATATGTCCTATGTAATACCCCATGACAAAATTAATGCATTTTGAAGGATTACTAGGAATTACGCTTGACATATCAGAGCATTACCATTAGCTATGTTTCTTCCCCGTAGAAAAGAAACTACTATACCGGTGGTCGACACTCCAGATCACACCTTTGTTGATACGGTTGAAGATATGGTATACTTTTCCCTTACCTAAATTGATTGACCTCTCAGTTTCATTCCTGAAACTCCTCTTGTAACCCCACCCGCAAGTACTTACTCCAACGTAGAGGATTCAAAATCTGAAGGAGCAAGTTCCCATTCAGACAACTCGAACATCGAGTCTGATAACATGGTAGACAAAAATGAAGATATCCCAGACTTTAATGACCAACCAAGAAACAACCAACCATGGTTGGCCAAGGATGCCCTAGCTTTACCAGAAAAGTTACACCATTTACCTAGACATCCAGAAAAACTTCTTCCAAAATTTGACCCTGAAACTTCTAGACTACCCGAAGATCATATCAAAAAAATCATATGAGTGATCAGGATAATGAATGTACAACATGAAGACGTAGTATGTCATTTGTTCCCTTACATGTTTGAGAACTCGAATTCAATATGGTATTTCAATCTCCCAGTTGGTTCCATTAACAATTGGATGAAGTTCCAGAAATATTTCCTTGATAAATTCGCTGAAAAATCGACTACCAGGGCCCTGATGGCCCAACTTTTTTCCACCACCATGGGCCCCAAGGAGAAAGTCAAAGACTTCAACCAACGATTCACAACTATCCTCAACAAGTTTCAAATAGATGCCAATCATGCTCAATAACTACAAATTGAAGTATATGTCAATGCATTACCAGCATCTATTTCCATGTTCGTAAAGAAAGACGCTAAACCAACTCTATCCGAAAACTTTGAGGAAGCCAAAATCATTGAATTTCAAATGAAAGGCTACAAAGACATCCAAATATCTTTATCAAAGACAGAAATGCCACAGAAACCCAGAAGGGGACTTCTGTTTACAAGACCCCCTGGTAAACAAGTTGAACAACACGTTGAAAAGGACAATACAGATATGGAGAGATTACAAAGGATGGTTAAGAAGTTTTCCAATGAAATTATAGACATGAATATAAATGTAGGTGAAGGTACATCAAACCCCAGTCCTTACAAACCCTTTTTTAGGAAAAATCCACTGTTCAATACCATAGATTCCCCCTCCTTATAACTTGAACATCGACTTGGTAGAGGTGGCCTCATAGTCATACTGCAAATAGCATCAAGAACATCATTTAGAAAAGGATTTCCCTCAATGGGTAAATGGCATGAATCTGTTGGAAAATCAGTTCTTGGATGGTTTCACTGTAGCTGAACAACCAAATGACTATACTCCGAGTACCATGAAAAATGAAGAGAGGGAGCCTCTTGAACAGACAACTATGGTTCTATGGGATGTCAATCATACCATATCTTTTGACACTCTCATAAAGAGAAAGGAATTCTGATACGTGCTAGCAGTTCAAACTAGGAGCAAGGCCCTCATTGTACAAAATCAACCTATCATTGTGCAAGCTCCTAAGAAACCTATAAAACTCTTTTCCTCAGCCCAAAAAACCCGTCCACTCCACTCTAAACCAAAGGTCTCGACTCATGAAATACCAAAGCTAGACTATAACGTGGTAGAAGACCTGAAGAAGTTAAAGACTAATATTTGAGTGATGGATCTATGTAGAATTCCTCAACAAAAGGATTTACTATTACAAGCCCTGGATGAGGATAACGCATCCATGATAAACCCAAGCCCAAATCCCAGTGAAGATAAAGGAAGTTCAGGGAATACTCGAAAACTTGAGGTGAATGCAAAACCAACTAATAAGATACCTCGGACGTTTGTCCCTCCTTTCCTGTTAACATTTGAAATCTACAAAAAAAACTTGCACAATTATCTAGATGACTTAGGCACTTCCTCAAATTTGATGCCTTTATCGATATGAAAGAAAATAAATGATACCACTACCATAAGTGACACTTATATTATCCAATTGGATAGAGATGAGATCAAGGTAATTAGAGAATTAAAGGATGTTATGATTCAAATTTTCTCAAACCGAAAATTCCATCAGGTCATAGATATCATAATCATATATATTCCGGAGGCCCATGGGATGTTGTTGAGTAGGGACTAGTCTGAGAAATTGCATGGATATTTCAGTATGGATTGGTCCCACCTATGGATACCTTTGAAAGAAAACCCTAACATGATCAGGATAAACTAGGAGAAATATTTGGAACATACTGTCATAGACTTGGAAGCTCCTAATGAGCCATCATCTAATGAAATCCTAGTATTATGTATTTACTCTTGTGATTCATATTTTGGTAATTTCTCGTCCTACTTGTCTGAAGTATTATTCTCACGTAAATTAGAATTATCACTTCACGAAAACCCCAAACTAATTAATTCATGCAACAAACTTGAACAAAGTTTCCATGCTCCATCCCAACCCATTCAAGGCCAGATTCTGAAAATACATTGGGACAAAAGGGTACCAAATTTCATCTTCGATATCTGGAATTTGTTTTTTGATGAATCCAAGTCTCAAGAAGGGGCTGGCGTAGGATGCATTTTCATCAATCCAGCAGGAAATAACAATTTTTTATCATGTAGATTGAAATTTGAGTGCACTAACAACACTGTCAAATATGAGGCACTAGTCCAAAGAATTAAAAAGGATATTTATTTGGGAATCAAGGAATTGATTGTTTTCAGTGATTCAGAATCATTTTCAGATAGGTAAGGAACATAATCCATTGTAATCCCCCCCATATGAGAAACTGTCAGTAGGAGGTTAGTAGGCTCATAAAAAATTTCCAAGCATTCAACATCACTGCTATACCTCGATCCAAAAATACCTTAGCCGACTCATTGTCCATTGCCCCCTCAAGGTTGTATCCCTTAGAGGATTATGAAACCTCTAGATTTTCCATAGAATTATTATACAAGCCTTTGTTTCCAGATAACATCACTAACTGGAGGGTATTCGAGGGAGATGAACAAATTATATCCTTTTTAACTAATGAAGAAAATTTTAGATACTTGGCTATTGATGACGAGGTTTTTTAAAAAAATATGATAGAACAAGATAATCAAGACCCTAATGCAATGAGAAGTAATGACCCGACTCAACCTAAGCTCCGGACTATGCTCTGGGGAGTGGTTAATCTTGAGAACCTGTTCGATTTGATAAAAAAATGTTAATAATGGTAGTTCTTGTCCCTCTTATGAGGTCATAAATTTGGGAACCATTGACAACCACTGAAATATCAACCTTGGAATATCATTGTCCCCTGCAGAGAAGAAGTCTTACCTAAAATTGTTTAGAGAGTATCAGGACATGTTCGCATGGTCTTATCAAGAGTTGAAAATGTATGACACAAAAATCATTTAGCACACTATCTCATTAAGACTTGAGGTCAGGCCTTTCAAACAAAAGTTACGAAAATTTCACCCATATCTCAAACCCTTGATGCAGAAGAACTCAAGAAACTATTAGATGAAAAAATAATATTCCAGATGATGCATTCTGCATGGGTAGCCAATATGGTTGCTATTAAAAAAAAGTCAGGGGAAATTCGCCTATGTGTAGACTTCAGAAATTTAAATAGGGCTTCCACGAAGGAAAACTACTCTGTCCCTCCTATGGAATAACTCCTACAGACTGTATTAGGAGCATAGATCTTCTCACTCCTGGACAACTTATCGGAATATAACCAAGTGCTAGTATCAGAAGATGATAGACTAAAAATGACCTTTCGAACGAAATGGGGAACATTCACTTACAAACGCATTCCTTTTTGGGCTAATCAATGCATGGGCCACCTTCCAAAGAGCCATGCATGTATAATTTTGGGGATTGATCAACAATTGTGTGGTAGTGTACCTAGATGATGTTACTGTCTACTCCAAGGACATGGCCGACCATATTTCCCACCTCACACAAATTATTGAAAGATGCCAGAAGTATGGGATATCTTTGAAATTGAACAAGACTATATTCGGAATAGAGGAGGGAAAACTCTTGGGACACATCATTTCTAAGGATGGAATCCATATCGATCCTGAATGTATAAAGGTAATCTCTCAATTATCACTACCTCATAATAAGAAGGCTATTCAATCCTTCTTTGGGAAGTTTAATTTCGTTAGACATTTCACCCTGTATTTTGCAGAGAAAGTAAAACCCATGCAAAGTATGATACATACTTGAATTTAAGTGGATGGACGAGGGAAAATAAGCCTTCGAAAAAATTAAAACTTCCATATCACAAGCCCCTGTCCTATGCAACCTGGATTTTAGTAAAGAATTTGTTCTCTACACCTTCACATTGTATCAATCATTAACTAAAATCCTTACTCAAAAGGATGAAAAAAAAAAAATGAAGCACCAATTTATTTCATGAGCACCAATTTTCAAGGGCTAGAGCTTAATTACCCTGCCATAGACAAACATGCATAAGCAGTCTACAAAGCAGTCAAACATTTCAGATCTTATATCCTAAAGAACCATACTAAAGTCATAGTGCCTCATCCCAATGTCCGATCATTGTTCACAGAACAATAAATGGGTGAGAGAAGGGGAAATTTGATGGATGTCATCCAATAATTCGACCTAGATATAAAACCAACCAAGATAGCCAAAGGTCAAGGATTCTGCAAACTCACCGTAGAAGCTCAGGATCAAGATAATTCATAAGATTCTAGTTGGGAAAATGAATTATCTCTATGGTGTAGTGAAGTCTTGTATTTACCACCCTATCAAGACTCATGGTATGCAAATATATCTTACTTTATCCATCACGGGACATGCCTTGAAAATCTAAACCGTAGAGAAAGAAGAGCCCTTAGGTTGAAATCCTCTCAATATCGCCTCATAAATTCTGTGTTGTTTCAAATGAATTATGATGGAGTACTACTTAGATGTCTCGAACAAGAGGATGTCGAGAAGGTATTAAAGGAGCATCATGATAGACCAACAGGTGGGAATTTCACATGGGAAACCACTGCTCATAAGATATTAAGGGTAGGGTACTACTAGCCCACTTTGTTTAGGGACACTCACACATACAAAAGAAGATGAAAAACATGTTAGCTAAGCATCAGAGGGAGAAGAAAG
This sequence comes from Picea glauca, assembly GCA_000966675.3. Taxonomy (NCBI): domain Eukaryota; kingdom Viridiplantae; phylum Streptophyta; class Pinopsida; order Pinales; family Pinaceae; genus Picea; species Picea glauca. The sequence goes on along the minus strand of JZKD02S0172361.1, from coordinate 202,012 downwards.
TGACGATCTCACTTTAACAAATAACCATATCCAGACCTTTAGAACAATGGGGAATAGATGTTATAGGTGAAATCAATCCAAATTCTTAGAAAAAACATAAATATGTACTGACAACCACATATTATTTCACAACATTGTCAAAATCCATTCCACTCACTCATGTTAATGAAAAGGTAGTGATCGAATTCCTAGAACAACACTTGATAACAAGGTTCAGAGTACCTTTGGTCCTAGTCTTTGACAACATCGCTTACTTCTCCTCCACACTCTTGGCATATTTTCTTCTTGAAAAGGGAATCAGTATAAAATACTCTGTGAACTATTACCCACAGGGGAATGGGGTGGAAGAATCAACTAACAAGAACCTGGTGAGAATCCTTAAAAGGAATTTCGTAGAAAACCACAGGAATTGGCATAATGCACTTCATAATGCTTTATGGCATGAAAGGGTGATACCCAAAGAAGCCTTGGGAAACTCTCCATATTTCCTAATATACAAATAAGAATCCATCCTCCCAACTGGGTTGTATCTCCCATCTTTACAGTTCTCTCAGGCATCAAGAGGCCAGTCGTCATCTAACATGCAACAGAGAATAAATACCCTACTCATGCTGGAGGAAGAAATGGAAAATGCTAAAAGGAAGTTCTTTGTTCATCAACAGTTGGTCAAAAAATGGTTTGATAAACATAAAGAAAAAGATAAAATATTTTAAGTAGGAGATCTAGTCTTGAAATGGGACAAGATGAATGAACCCAAAGGAAAACACTTGAAATTTCATAACCTTTGGCTCGGTCATTTTTAGGTGGCCAAGAATATTGAGGTTGGCACATACTATTTTCAAAATATGAGGGGGGAATCTGATGCCCCCCTGGTCAATGGCCAAGCCCTAAAACAATTTTTATCATAAAAAAAATTAAAAAAATATATTTAAAAAAAAAAAACAAAATAAAAGAAAAAAAGAGGTTTTTGTTTTGTACAATAAGTCAATTTTTTTTAGTTTGTTGAAGGATTTTTTCTTCCATGGCTCTTACTTTGCATTATCGGTTTTGTTTTGTTTGCATGTTTGATTTTGTTCTTCCATGAATAATTTTTTAGGGATGTTGAGTTTTCATCCTCTGGTCTGTGAAACAGGACATTCCTGTTCTCTGCTAAAAAAACCCAATTGTTTTAAAAGTAAAGTAAGTTGAGAATGAGTAGGAGGGGAATTCAGAAAGAACTTATACATTCTTATATATATGACTTGGAGAAAATACAATCCTTTTTCGGTGGTGGAAATGATTGTTATCAAACATGAAAAATCGAAAAAGTCATATACTCTAGAAATCATGATTTAAATGATGAATGAGAAATTGATGAATGTCTTGCTTATTTTAGAATGGGTAAGATTTAAAATCATAGGGGAATAATTCATCTCTTCACTAACATATTTCATACTCCTAGACTCAGATACATATCCCACAAGAAATCCTCATCACAAAAATAAAAAATAAAAAAATCTAGTAATGGGTTCATATGCTTTGCATTATGATAATAAAAGAAAGAAGTGGTAAGGTATGAAAATAACTCAAAATGGAATCATGATGTCAAGGAGGGAATGAATATATATCCACCGTAAATATGGACGCTCGCTGACAGTGGATCAAGGTCTATGATATCGAGGTGACTCTGTCGGGGCTATGGATGCTCTCTGGAAGCGGAGCAACACCAGAAGGGTGATAAGGTTACTTAGAGATTATACAAAATAATACCCTCATACTAGAAGTAAGATCTAATTTCTTACTCAAATTCCAGGTCAGTGATCAAAAGGACTTATCTTTTGTGTTTGGTTAAAATCAAAACCCCATGAAAAGCTAAAGAATGATTTCTAAATTACATATAGAGGGATCTATGGGTGGTTTATATTTTCTCATCTTGTTCTATGTCTGTATTACTTTAAATTGTTTGCTATTGATTGAAGGTATAAACAAAGATTATGTTTTTTCCCATTGAATCTCCATTTGTTGAGTCCTCAACACACAAAATTTTCAATTTTTGTACCAATTTTCCTTTTAATTATTGTTGGCACAGGGGCAGACCCAGGGTTCAACGCTTCAACAACGCACCAACAAAACCCTAAATATCAGCCCTTTTGGCAACACCTGTGAAGAACATGAAGTCTCACCCGAGGTAGAGGCAGGGGGGCTTGTAGGACTCAAGTGTCTACAACCTAGCTGGGACACAGATCTATGATCACAATACTTAATAGAGCACTTAGAAATTAACATTCATTAGTCATTGACCCTTATTCACATTGCAGGTAAAAACCCTAATTACAAAACAATGCAATATTCATCAAGGTCTAGGCATATCTAACCATTCAACACATAACATCAAAATATTTTTAACCTTTGTTCATATTATTAAGCACTAATATACTACATCAGATGCATCTAACATATATATAGTTTACAACACTAAACATAAATCAAATCCAAACCACATCACACAAAACGACCACAACACAAGATATACGTGGTTCACCCCAGTGTGGGGCTACGTCCACCAACTCTTCTTCTTCTTTATTATCTTCTTCTAATCTTCTTACATGGACAAAGCCAAAATGACAACTCTGCATAGGACAGGAGATCTGCGTGCACCTCGCCATATCCTCCTTCCCCTAGTTAGGTCCAAGCACCAAGCCCTTACACAGTCTGTGCACAAATCACTTACAAGACACTTGCACTTAGCTCTGCAAGCCTTAATACATCTTCTTACACATAGCCAACATTAGTGCTAAGCCATCTTCCCTTTCTTACATATCCTAGCTACTTATTTATACATTACAAATGGGGAATAAGCATGGGTAAAACCATGGGCCGACATCCCATACCTGTTACATAAACCCTAAACCCAAAAATCTCGCAAAAGGGGTTGAGATCCCGCGATCTTCCCTTTGCCTGGGCACTCCAACTTTGATCAGCCTGTCGAAGTCCCAAAAATAGTCAAACATGACCAAGGTTCTCCAAAACTTGGTCGATGGCCAATAGGCCCCCAACGCTCACCTATGAATTGTCCCGAGTCACTCTAATCTGGTTAATTGTGCTTTGAAGGCCTCGAGATTGGCTCAAGATGCCTCGACTTGTTTCTTCACCAGAGCCTCCTGCTCGATGAACTTCTGAATGAATTTCTTGGTGATAGGTCCTTCCAAGCATTGTTCAACTACGGTGACCACTTATTCCAACTGTGCACCTTGTCCTTCGATCTCTTCAAAAAGTGTGTAGGCTTCATCTTGCACTGGCTGGAGTCTCTGGGTCACTTCCATGACTCTATGCTAGACAGCATGGACCTGCTGCTAAAATGTGTGTTGTTCCTGTGACCTTTTCATCTTCTTAACCGCTGAAAGCAGTTTCAGCTACGCTTGCACCATTGATGCTTGTTGCTTTGCTTCCTAGAGCTATGACTCCAATGTCCTTAGTTTCGAGTCTTCTGCAAGGCGCTCATAGGTATGTGAACTTTGGTTACTTAATTTCTTACATTCTAAAGCTAATGCCTTGATTCTTTCAAATGCACCCCTGGCAGTTTCATCCCTCTAGTCTTGCACTTCCTACAGAGTGCTCGACACTACTTGCAATTCTAGTTCTGCTACTCTTGCTTGGAGCCGCTGAATGGCTTCAGTGAGATTTACTACTTGGGTCTCCATTGTCTCTTCTTCCATCTGTGCTAGGCCTGACATAGAGCAAAGTGCTTGAGTGACTGCTTCTTTAACTCCTGTCTACTCTGCGAGAAACTGTTATTTTTGTTTATGTATATGCTCTCTGTCCTCTGCAAACATTTTCTGGAGGTCATCTTTCTCTTGTTGCGCAACCCGACATTGCTCTAGGGCTTCCTCCTTTTCTTGCTTCAAGGCCTCTATGGCTTGTTCGTTTTCTTCCTATACATGATGAAGGCAAGCCTCTGTCGCATCTGCTAATCTATGTAGTTGGGCAGGCTCATCTCCTACTTCTATACCCCTTGATGACAATGATGCAGTATACATTGTGCGGATTGAATAGACACCATGTTGTACCCCTTTGAGCTTCATCTCGATCCTGTCATACATTGTCTCCAGTTTTTCTTCATTTCATTGCAAAATATCCTCTGAAGTGTCTGCTACAACCTCGATGATGAGATCAATGTCATCCATTGTAAGTACAGTATGTAACTGGGGCTTATTGGCTCATGATTTCTATCATGTTGAAGGTTTATTTGGGGAAACCTTTATTCTCTTTGACATCTCAGCCTCTGTAAGGGGATCCTTAGGCAGTGTCACTTTGCCCCGTTCCTGCTTGTCTTCTTCCCCTTCATCCTATTCTTGGTCTACTTTGTCATCTCCTCCTCGTCCAGGTGAATCAAGCGGAGTTTCCTCCGATGCGTTGTTCATTTCTTCCACTTCTTCCTTCTTCTTCTTCTTGCTGCTGCTTGGTCCATCATACTCTTCTCGAGTGACCACAAGACTTCTAATGAGGTCGGGGTCAGAGAGTTCTGTCTGTTCATTCGACTGGTACAAGGAATTCTACAGGCCATTCCTTGGTTATTTCCTCCATATCTTCCTCGGTGAGTTTATAATAGGACCAGAGCTTTTCATTTTGTTCTTCTCCGCACGCACTGATGTAAATGACGTGCTTGTCTATGTGGAAATTCACAAGTTTCCTGAACCTATGGAGTGTATTCGACGTCATGCGAGGCAAGGATTCAATGGATCTCTTTAGCTGCAAGTAATAGGTGTGGAACACCGCATTGAACTGCCATTGCTTTTCCATGTCGCTCGAATACCACAAGGTAGTGAACTTTGCGGCCAGTGGTTCAGACAGCTTGACTTTAGGGAAGTTTGCTCCCTCCGAAATCTCCCAAGAAACAAAGGCAACAAGAATCAACAACGAGCTGAAGTGAAACTCGTAGCCCTAGTCCTGTGCTTCATGAAAATATTTCTCCAACTTGTTGATGAGGTAGCTCATCTAGTTCATTTGCATCCATTCAACACATTTTCCTGTGAGGTTGACGACAAACCCCATGACCTATGTTGGTCTATTCTTCCTAACGAGATTGCCTGCTATCAACTAACAAGATAGGCGCATTGCGCCATTTTGGATGGAGGTTACCTTGTAGCCCCGCTTCCCCTTCTCTACATCATCATAGGTGTCCTTTATTCGCTGCGCCAGGGCACGATATGCAGCCTTCCCTGGGTAAAAATCCTGAGGGTCCAGTCCTTGCATGCTTAATCCAGTGATCCAGTGGATCAACGACAGATCTATAGTGATGCCCCTAAACAACCACAGGTACCCACCATGGAATCACTACAGGAGGATATTAACGCACACGTTAACCTCCTAATGTCTGTCGAAGTGTGGTATCTTCATCACATAAAGGATTATTGATCTCGCGATGTCCATGGTCCAGGACTGGGGGAATATCTTTGGGTTCTTCTCCGTTTTTGTTTTCAGGTACTTATGTGGTGCAAGCATTCCATAATTCTTGCGGTCTCCTAAGTTGAAATCACTGATCTTGAGCATCAGAATCTGTCCCAACTATGATCCAACTACACGTATCCCCTTTGGGAGGTACGCAGTGATCAATGTATATTCAAAATCTCTCAGGATGTTTTCACGATTAACTGCGCCAGCTAGATGAGGGATGTAGTCGGGTAGGACCGATGGGATGAGCTTTGCATTCACCAAGTTGTCGCAATGACTGCTTATTTTCTCTATCATGGTGTGTGAGGGCCCAGATCGACGTGCATTCGATGGGGATGCTTGCAATCCTATCGTCGACAAGGTCTGTGCTCTTGCGAACATGACCTTCTCATCCATAAGGTCAATCAAAATCTCTTTGACGAATTTCTCTACTACGCTAAGGTCACCCAACATACACGCTTGAGATCAGAGATCTCGGGTAGGTGGACAAAACACTCAAGGTAAGAAGAATGGGTGGCGAGGTCTCAATAAACACAACATGGTAGTAATCAGTTCTCCGTGGGCTCAAATAATCACAATTTTCAAAAGTGTCCCCGGTGAGACATTCGACAGATTAAATAGACAACATCATAACGGATTCCTCCAACGAGCAGGAATGCTTCAATCCATATGTTATGGTGCGATCTCAACGGTCCAATCATGATATTTCTAGAAATAACTGTGTTTCTAGCCATTCTGGAGTGTCATTCTAACAGTGGGGACACATCCAACGGTCATATTGCTTCGTCGTGGTGAAGTGCCAATCTATGTTGTTCTGCTATTCCGACGAGGTTCAAGTTTTGCAAGCTTGCATTCTGTGAAGTCTTCTCCATAACCTCCTGTAGTCTTTCTAACTTTGCTTTCTTCTTACTGAGCTTTCTGTCCCTCTTTCTTGTGATCTGAGTCACTGGGTTCTGTTGAGATTTGTACTTTGGGAGGTGTTCCCCATGTTTTTTTGTCCTCCTTAGCACATGTGGGAAGGTTTAGACACTTTGTACCTAGTACTTTTGTCTATTTTCACTTTGACTTTGGTTAAAGTGAATTTTGGTCACTTTTGGCTAAAGTGAGTATTAAATCACTTTGTGATGATTTTGGAGACATAAGTAGACTTAGGAAACTTAACCCAAAACTGGGTTATGATTTAGATTTGATTGGTGAGATCTCATCCACTCATTTGGATTGATCTCAACCATCAATTCTTAGGTTTCCTATTCTTGCCTAAAGAGGGGAAAAGGAGTCTAAGGAGGGCGCATTGTTCATAGAAGGTTTTGCTTGTTGGAGGAGGAGAACTCTAGCTATGGAGATGAGGTCAGTTGCATGAGGTTTTGAGGAGGAGGCTGCTAGCTTTCCCTGTGGGAGACTTGGAGCAGCTTGCTTCCA
>JZKD02S0172361.1:167080-188437 GCA_000966675.3 Picea glauca | reverse complement strand
GCTTCCGTATTCGAGTTGCACTTGCACCGGTAAGTTGCTCTAGTGTTGGTTGTTGTAACTGTTCTTCAAAATAGTTAGTGATTGCTTGTCTTATCTCATAGGGGCTTCTTTTTAGCATGTGTTACTATTTGAACATGTAGAATACCTTAGCGTGTTGTGAATCTTCTCACACAGTGGAGGATTCAGAGCTCCGTCGGTCATGAAGGCTTCTGGGCCTGCTGTCGGTTACATTGGAGCCACCCCCACCACCATTGAGGCGGAAGCTAGACCAACAAGGGTCTTTCGAAGAAACTGGGTTTCAAACCATTGAGCCTAAACAAATCCCAGAGGAATCAACCACCAATATTGGATCGGTTGAAACCCCAACCACTGATACTTGGCCGCAAGTTATTGTGCCAATTCAATTTTACGAATGCCTGTCAGTGACTCACACAGCTATGGCAACAAATGCTGTCACTTCCTCTAGGAATTCTTCCATTCCCATCAACATTGTCACCACAGGAGAAGCATCTCCTAATTTTCCATCGTCGGTCTGAGCCACTATGGTCTCGACCGCAACTAGGTCGCACAGTGGACCAACCCCATCTATCACGGTGGCCACACCTCCCTTCACACCTAGTGCGACAGGCCCTCTGTTTTCATACAGTATGCCTAGTTCGGGTACCAGTCCTGCACTCACTTACTCCACTTTACAGACTTTGGGTCTGGGGGCAGGGAGCTCTAACACTCCTCTGCAGCCTACACACACAAGTTCATTTGGAGCTGGGAGTCAAGGAACACCTGCACAAACTCTGTCGGTAGGTTTGTAACCGTTTGTTTGGAACGGGGAATTTGGTAACAACACTTTCACATCCACTGCTTTCCCATCTGGGCGCACACCCATTTTTCGATAGTCTACTCCAACACAGGGTACTATTCCTACATCGGGGGCACATATACTAGGACCTTGGAACTTAGGACAAGGATGCGTTCCTTCCTCTGGAATGCCGTTCTGGGGTAATTCTTTTCACAGTCAATGGAACCCTGGACAAACCTCTATGCCTCTCCCATCAGGGCTGGCATGGGGTAATCCTTCCCAAAGTCCGTCAAACACGATGAATGCCCAACATCCTATGTCCTTCATGGGGAATCAACCAATGATGTCTCCTTAGATGAAAAATCCTTATGCTGGCCAGGGCCATGGTTTCTACCAGAATCCAGGCCAGCAGCCAAACTTTTCCTGGTAGCCTGGTGCCAGTCAAACTCCAGGACCCTTTTTCCCAGGCTATCAGCAGCAACCCAAACTACCATTCCTAGCGACGTTACACTTGCCTGATTTGACACGGTTGTTAAATGATCCTATCTGTCACGATCTGCATTGACCTCCTATGCCAACAAAGTTTCCTTCGGACATTCCAAAGTTTGAGGCCAAGCCTAACAAAGATCCAAGTGATCACGTGACTACTTTCCACCTTTGGTGTTCATCTAACTCATTGAAAGATGACTCCGTCCAGTTGCAATTGTTTCAACGCACTCTTATTGGGAGTGCCACGAAATGGTACATAGAGCTTGATCATTCACGATATTCTTCTTTTGGCGAACTGGCAATGGCCTTCCTTAACCATTTCCAGTTACCTGTGAGATACGACGCCGGCACAGAGCTGCTAGCCAATTTCGAACAGACGACAGCGGACCATATCTCTGACCATATCTGAGAGTGGTGACGCCGAAAGTGTCTAATCAAAGTACCAGTCCTACCAGCATTCCTTCTTGAGTGGTTCCTTAAGTCTTTAGTACCACAATTATCCAAAGACATCGCAACTTATGGAGTTTTCTCTGAAGAAGATTCCATCATGAGGGCTCAACAGTTTGAGCTTATCTATTCTTAGTCTGGTTTATTATACAACATCCTGCCAGATGCACTACGATCAATTCTGGATAAAACTAGACAGAGATCCGGACCACATGCCGATGGTATTGTTGGTTCCGCGCAAACCAAGCCCACTGAGCAATTGACGAAACAATTGCAACAGTTATCTATCCAACACTCAGCGACCAGCTAGACTATAGCTTTGGCTGCTCCTCCTACCCAAACGTCGGAAGTACACTCTGTGTAGATGACTAACCCAAAGGCCAACCAACAGCCCGAAGGAAAGAAAAAACAACGAAAGAAGGGTAAGGGGGAGAAGAAACCCACTGATAATGCTGGCGAGGGCACCACAGAAAAGCGGAAGGCCAGGTATCCGTGAAACTTGTGTGCGGAAGACCACCCGACCCATCTATGACCTTGACTTGCAGAGGCCTAGAAGTTTGTCACACAGCAACAACAAGCCATGTTGACTAATCCCTTTCAGCATGGGAAAAATTTAACTCAAGCCTCTACAAGTGCCGAAGGGAGAAGCCAAGAAACCTGCCCTCCTCCTAACAATTCCTCATCCACGAACGTATATATGGTTAGGGGTGATTCTTTAATAACAACTAGAGCGCACGATTATAGTAAACCAAGTGCCTCTGAGAAGGGTAAAGAAGCCGAGATCCCATCTCTTCCTCTACAGATTGAGAAGATGTTGGGTGAAATGATGACACGCATCTCAAAGGGTGCATTTAAGAAAGCTTCTCACAATACAAACACAAGGGCCACCCAGAATTACTCTGTGGTGGGAAATTTATCCCAAACCCCTTGTGCTATGTCCGCTTTGGAAGTCCTCCAAAGTTGCCTTGCTCAGAGTAAAGCCTTGTTGACTAATTTAAGCTCTACTAAGACTTGTAACCCGGGTACCATCATGTTAGATATAACTGACTTGAAACCTCGTCTGCCTTACCATGTCGCGTTTCAGATAGTAGTGGCTCATCCCACGAAAACTTTTACACGGAATATCTTCCGCACAGTGGTCGACGAGGGCACTTCGACTTGCGTTATGTCATTAGCATGCTGGAAAGCTATTGGTCAGCCTAAGTTGTCTCCATCACCCACTCTCCTCACTGCGTTCAACAGTCGTTCTTTCCAACCGCATGGCATCATTCCTTCTTTCCCAGTACAGTTAGGAGGGAAGACCGTGTGTGTCGAAGTAGAGGTAGTCGATGCCCCCCTCGACTACAATATCTTGTTAGGTCGTAGTTGGACTTATGCTATGCAAGCTGTGGTCGCTACAGTTTTTCGAGTCTTGTTGTTTCCACACAAAGGCTGGATAGTGACCATAGATCAATTGTCCTTCTCTAGGCCTGACCCAGCTTTGGGGGCATCCACGGTTCCCATGATTGATAATTCTCAAGCTGGTGTCGTTAACATAAGAGTTGGTTTGTGCCCATATTTGATGGGTACTTTTGATTACCCACCTCCTCATGGCGATGTCAAGTTTATATCGACTCACCACAAAGCTGAGAATTTCCATGTTTCGTCGTTCTGCATGACTTACTTTGAGGATCTGTGGATTCTTCCTTCCCCATCAGCCACGATGGATGAGGCGGGGCACTCCGGCATGTCCATGCCCTTGTCAGCTGCTGAAGTAGCATACTCTTTAGTCCAGCAAGCTTCAGCTACTCCTGATCCGACTCCCGCACAAGAGTTGGATCCCCTTCTCGAGCCTATCTGGGCTCAGGGTTCTCTTGGTACCACTATTTCGTTAGACTTAGTCTTGCCTTCTGACGAAGTTGTACTCGAAGCAATGACTATTCCGGACAAACCTTGGGAAGATCTTCATCACAGATTATATTTCCTCCGAGAGTTACACCGAATTGAGGCAGGAGAATTCACTATCACCATGACGGGAGATCAGTCATGTCCCATTAACCTCTTAGCTACACAAGAGATTTATGCTGAGGGCAATATGGAAACTATCGCTGCCACTATACCTATCAACATCTCCCGAAACCCTGGCATCGTGGAGAATGTCTTTGTCGGAGCGGATTTCTCCCCCGAAGAGATTCTGATTTACACGGATCTTTTCAAAGAATTCCGTGACGTGTTTGCCTAGTCTTATGAGGAAATGCCAGGCATCGATCCAAAAATTGTTGAACATGAAATCACAACGTATCCTAATGCTAAGCCTGTTCCAAAAAAATTTCGTCCATTTAATTCTAAGAAAGCAGCAACCATTAAGACTGAGGTTGAGAAATTGCTCAAGGAAAGATTCATTTACCCTATTCATTTAACTCAATGGGTGTCAAACCCCGTGCCGGTCGATAAAAAACAAGGCACGATTCGTGTATGTACCGATTTTCGTGATTTGAACAAGGCATGTCCAAAAGATAATTATCCAACCCCATTTATCGACCAGATCATTGATGAATGCGCTGGTTGTGAAGCCTTTTCGTTCATGGATGGTTTCTCAGGATATAATCAAATTCAAATCAAACCTGAGGACCAACACAAAATGACATTCATTTGTCCATGGGGTACATTCGCCTAACGTAAGATGCCTTTTGGCCTCAAGAAAACTGGAGCCACTTTCCAGAGGGCCATGTCTTTTGCGTTTCATGAACTCAAGCATATAGTCAAGGCCTATCTAGATGATTTAGCATCACGCTCTCGCAAGCGAAAGGATCGTCCTACACACCTCCGACTAATCTTCGAATGCTGTCGCTACTTCAGGATTCGCTTGAATCCCAACAAGTGCAGCTTTTGCATCACGTCAAGACATTTGTTAGGTTTCATCATTTCAACAACAGGGATCATGGTCGATCCTCTTAAGGTGGAGGCAATAGTCCAGTTGCCCCCCCCATGCACAATTTTACAACTTCAAAGTCTTCAAGGCAATGCGAACTTCTTACGACGCTTCATCGCCAACTATGCTGAAATCACGAAGGGCTTTATGTGTTTACTGAAGAAAGATGTTCCCTTTTTCTGGGACAAGGCCGCACAACACTCTTTCGACGCATTAAAACACGCCCTCACTACCGCACCTCTGCTACGGACACCGAATTATAACAAAGACTTATTATTATATCTGGCTTCCGCAGAGTCAACCATAGGCATGGTTTTAGTTCAGGAGGGTGATTTGTTTTCCGAATACGTGATCTGTTACCTGAGCCGAGGCCTCGTAGGACTGGAACTTAATTATACCCATCTCGAAAAACTTGCGTTGGTAGTAGTTCATGCTGTTCAACGGTTCCGTCACTATGTTCTGTTTCGCAAGACCACCGTTGTTGCCGTCGTGAATCCATTCCAGTACATGTTGACACGACGAGTTATCGGTGGAAAAATCAGTAGATGGATGGTAATCCTCCAAGAATTTGACTTAGACTTCATTTCATCCAAGTCGAAAAAGTCATTGGTCTTCACAGAACTTATCTCGAAGCTTCCGGTTGAGTCAGGTGATGTTGTGCCTGAGGAATCACCTTTCCAGAGGGATATGTTTTTGATTGAATTGTCAGACCCCTGGTACGGAGATATAATGATCTATCTCCAGACTTTGAAGTACCCCACCTCTGCTTCTCGTGATAAGCGTCGACAGATACGCCATCAGGCCAAGAACTATCTCATACTCAATGATACATTGTATCGGAGAGATGTAGACTGCATCTTGCATCAATGTCTCACTCATGAGGAGGCCATCATAGTGCTCAATGATTGTCATACAGGAGCATTTGGTGGTCACTTATCTGGGTTGGCAACAACCCAAAATATTTTACGAGCAGGCTACTTCTGGCCCACACTTATCAAAGATTGTATAGAGGTGGTCAAGAAGTGTCATCCGTGTCAATCTTCTTATGGAAGATGAGGGCACATCCAGCTCCCATGTTTCCTGTCATCACAGTTGGTCCCTTCACTAAGTGGGGGATTGATTACACTACATGCAACCCCCCATCAGCAAGGGGGCACCGCTATATCATTGTAGCTATCGACTACTTCACTAAGTGGGTCGAAGCTATGCCGATGTTCAAAGATGATGGAGAGACTGCAGCTCTCTTCTTATTTAACCAGGTCATAGCACGGTTCAGTATCCCGAGAGAGATTGTCACTGACCATGGCAGTCACTTTCAGAACCAAATGATATTCGAGTTAACATCAAAGCTTGGGTTATGACAGGAACACTCATCACCTTACTATCCCCAAGCCAATGGGCAGGTAGAATCTATAAACAAAATTCTTAAGACGATTCTACAACGCACTATCAACTCAGCCAAGTCAAATTGGCATTTGATGTTATACTAAACATTATGGGCTTACCGAACCTCAGTTAAGAATGGAACCGGTTTCTCACCTTTTTAGCTCGTTTACGGGCTAGAGGCAGTCTTGCCCATCGAATGTCAAATTCCATCTCTAAAGTTGGCAGTACAGTTATTGCCAGACACTTCTCCGCTTGAAGAACGGTTACTACACCTTGAGCAGCTTGATGAACAACGTCGCGATGCGGCCCTGGCCAACGAGGCTCATAAACATAAGGTCAAGTGTCAATATGATAGGTCTGTTCATCCTCGGATTTTTTCTGAGGGCGACCTTGTCCTGGTTTATGACCAAGATAAGGACCCCCTGGGGGCAGGAAACTTTAAACCCATGTGGTTCGGACCCTTCATTATTAAGGAGGTTTTAAAAAAGGGTGCTTATCGTTTGGTCTATTTTGAAGGGGATGCTTTGGCGGAGCCTAGAAATGGGCTCTATCTCAAGAAGTATTACTCATAGAATGATCACTGCGGGTAACTTTTTGTAACATATGTATAGTCTTTGTACTATTACTTTTTTACGTTTCTTTTTAAAAGTGTTATGGACGTGTCATTGATGTTATCTTTCATCAATATGGCATATGTCAAGTGAGTTCAAGGTGTTCGTTGGGTATGTGGACGGTGCTAGTCAACACACGCTGAGGCTTGCCTCCGCAGCATGGGTAATCTTTACACCACAGGGTCAGTTGTTATCTTCCAGAGGTATATGCTTAGGTGACACCACAAATAATGTTGCTGAGTATAGTGAAGTTATTGAGTTGCTTCGTGACGCTTTGTCATTGGGTATCTCTCATCTCCGGGTCTATCTAGATGCTCAACTGGTTGTGTCGTAGCTAAACAAAATATACCGGGTGCACGACCCAACTTTACACCGACGATTCCTTAGGGTACATCTCTTGGAACACAACTTTGATTATATTACATATTTTCATGTTCCTAGGAGTCTAAATCAAATCACAGATACTCAAGCTAATCACATTTTAGATTGGCATCTAGCTCACACATAAAAAGATCATGATCATACACATGTAAATACATTTTTGAACACATAATCCATAAGACACAAAAATAAATAAAAACCATATATAAACATCATAAAATCCTCAGAGTACATAGAGGGCGGCAAGTCCTCTATCTCTGCCATGGGAACTGTGCGAGTGAGCGCAGTGAAGTTCCTCTCAATCCGCCTAAGTACCCTCTCGGCCTCTCCTGCTGGGAGGTTCCCTACCACTGCTACTCCCCCGACGACGGCAGTTGCGACCTCTGGCCGTGGGCGGCACCTATTCCGTGCATAATCGGCAGGTCACACGGGTCCCACTTCTGCACGCAATACAATGTTCACCCATCAAAAACTCTGTTATACAAAAACATGATATATATATAAAAAAGACATAAAAATTACATATGTAAACAAAAAAACTAGATAGGTGGAGACTTACCCATCTTCCCTCGCTCCTAACTAGGAGGCACTGGTATCGCTGGATCTCTGGAAAAATCAATCCCTGCATATGGGTAATCCTCAATAGCTGGGATCTGCCGTGACAGCCAAGCAAAAAAGTCGTCATTGAAGGCCTCTATGGTCCTTCCACCACCATGTCGCGGCAACAACGCTGCCCATCTGCACACCGCGGGAAAAGTAGCCAGATGTCCTCGTACTGTCAACCGAGGACTAAAACATGGAACTCTCTCAAAGAAAAACGAACACAGGATGGTTCCAAACCCGAAGTTCCTGTGTGTCCACTGTTTGCAAGCTGTCAACTGACCTGTCATTCTTGCTAATAGTGTGGTACTCCAGTCAAAAATTTGTGCATTCATGCACTGGATTGCACAATTCATCTGTGCGTGCGAAGCCTGATGCACGGCCACGGAGCCGGTAATTTGCCCAATGAGCGATAAGATAGTTTGAAGGGCGAGGCTGGTAATCCTACTAATAGGTACCGAGGAAGATCTCTGATCGGTACCAGCCTCACAGTACTCCTCTATCAACTCCGAGACTTTGCTCGGCCCCGCAGGAAAAGTCTGAAAGTTGACGAGTTCCCCTCTCCTCGAGAGGCCCATCAAAAAGTAAATATCCTTGGTGGTGGGCACCAAGGATGCCCCTCTATCATAAAGGCCTCTGCATCAGGGTGCCAATAGTCAACCAGGGCATTCAACAGCCTTGGTTGCGCATGCATAAATAGACACAAAAAGAATTTTACTAAGCTACACTGCGTCAGTACGGCCATAACGTTCGGATCTGCAGCCATTAACTCATTGGCGGCCTTGTTCTCCCTCTCCCTCCACTGAACATACATCCTGCCAAAACCACAAAGAAAAAAAAAGGGGGAGTTAATTCTTGGTTCAACCAAATTTTCCATCGCGTGGGGGGCACCCGCGGGTTGTCGAGGCGACAGTCGCGGGTACCTACGTGCAGTTTTGGCTCTGCGTGTGGGTACCTGCGGGCTGTCACTGGACAACCCGCATTTTCCTAGGGCCGACCTCTTTGAGGTTGACAACCACCCCCAAAACAAACTTAAAAGCAATAAATTAAGTATTGAATTGCAAGATAAGGGAGTTTGTACTTACTTGGTCCAAGCATAAGTCCATTTCGTCCACTGTAGCTCCCAGAATCATGATCTTTGGCAAAGGGGGTCTTTTGGCTCCAGAGTCAATTTCCAAATCAGCAATGGTGATAATGAGCTGCCAACTTCTATTTATAGACTTTTTGGCCTCTTTTTGTCACTTTTTTGGGCCCTTTTATCAGATTCTTTATACCAAAAAACATTTTGAGTGGTCTCGGAGTTATATGGAAGGGATTTGATCAGGTATCTGGACATTTTTTATTGAGTTTCAAAAAATAAAAATAAAAAAAATATATGGACGGTCCATAATTTTTTTTTCAAAAAAATCAACTTGAGCATATAGGGTAGGATTTCATCCCAATTGTTGCATCTCGTTGCCTTTTGTTCTTACGATATAGGATCGATCCCATATGGTTGTGACACAGAACCATCTTATCTGCTCTATAAGTGTCGCAACTTAGTGGTAGAGCTTGCCAAAACATGGATGCCCTAGGTAGTTCCTGGTTGCATTATGGTGTCCATGCCGGTTCTAATAACACTGTAGGCTCGGGAGTCCGTGTAGTCTTTCCTGAATATGAGTTTGAGCCTCATTCACATGAGTCTTTCTCACTCTTTTTCTTACCCTCCGGACTCCCAAAACATAACGGGTCTCCTTTTAAGCCCTTTTCAGACCCTCTAAACATGAAAAGATTGCCGAGCGATCTTGTGATCTTTCATGCTCGTTAAACTGAAATTTGAAGTCACATCTATCCAGTGGTAGTTTACCTCTTTTTCGGTCCAGATGGTCAACTGTACGAACAAAGGTATACTCTATTGAATTCCAATTCTTTAGAATAGTATCCTCAGGTAAGATTTTATTCATTTTTCGGCCCTGAGGGACTAAATTTACGAAAAAGAAACCCCCCCAGAGTCCACAGTTAATCTCTTTTCAGACTCCCTAAAATTGAAAAGATTGTCGAGTGACCTTATTCTTTCACCCTTGTTAAAATGGTCTAGAAGAACATTCTTGATGGAGTCCATAGTTCAGTTTTTTTCAGACTCCTTAAAATTGAAAAAATAGCCGAGTGATCTTGTTCTTGTCACACTCGTTAAAATGGTTTTGACTTGACGTCTAATCGGTGCTAGTTTACCCCTTTTTCGAACCGATTAGACTATTGACGAAAAATGTACCCCAACGAAGTTTCCTTTTATTCTTTTTCAGACTCTCTAAATATGAAAAACCACCGAGCTTCCCTTCTCTGGGTTCGATAAACTTAGATCAAAGGACGTTACCATTGTGTGTTCTATCAACCGCATTTGCATACCTTACCCATCAGTCTAGTAACAGTTTGCTTCTGTGTCTTAACACCTTTGGCCACTGGAGGATTTTTCCGAGTATCATTTCCTAGAACATCAGTCTTGTCCTTGTGTCTCGAGCTTGTATGTTTGATGTGCTCGTTCCTCCGTTGTAACGTAATATTCCTTTATTCTTTTTTAAAATCATCAAAAAGAACAAAAAAATCAAATATACCCCAAAAAGAGGATGGGAAAAGTATTTTCTTTATTGGCAACATCATGAGTCACCCTTGGATAAATCACATCTATCCATTTGATTCATCAGACTATGGGATGTAGTACGACCTTAGGAAGCTTTTCTCGTTATATAGAGTTGTGTCCTCCACCGTTTAGTTACTCTTCCAAACATATGGAGAGTTTGTGTTGCCTCCTGCTTCGTAGACTTATGATTAACAGATATGCTGCCTGAGTCTTATCACTTGTCATGCTATTATCCAAGGGAAGTTCGTCACTACGCCTGAGTCGGCCTCTCTGCAATATGTCTCTTGTCTGCATACCCGACCATACTGAAAGTCCAATCAAGTCTTTGTTTGAAATCACTGAAGCCTTCAGTCCGATCATCACGATTATCAAGTCCATAACTGACGAGCCGTCGAAGACCTCTGGGTAGTGAAATCGTACACTCATATTACACTCCTACCCAAGTTTAGAAGATTTTGAAGTTGTTTCTCAAGCTCTGAAGTACAGCCATCAGGCCGAATCAGCTTCTAGGAGATGGATACTTTATATGTACATCTTTCTGATTTCGAGATGTAGCTCCGCTGTGTATTGTTCACGGCTACTCTTCATAGTTGTTTGACATGGATCTATAGTGTATTTGATTGGTATCCATGGTTCTATTTTATCCCAAGCATGGGTATGCCCGCCTTGGTGAGACATTTGATATTTTTTGTAGACGACACCTCTTGATTCCTGATTCCTGGGCTCACTCATTCAACATATCAGTACAGATTGGTAATGTATTTTGGCCATCAGATGCTCTTCTGACCTCACACATTAAGGGGCATCTATTATAACCCTAAATTGCACCACACATGCTTACCTGGCATCAAGCCAACTCATATCCTTTCCTTGCCAAAACCATGCTGAACAAACTCTTGAAAATCATTTGAAATTAAGTAACCCGTTCCCTAACCCACTACTGAGCGTGTTGGAACGCTGACAGGCCTACTACTGCATGCGTTGGAATGTTGGCTGGCCTACTACAGCCTGTGTTTACCTAACAAAGCGAAAAAACAGGAAAGTTGCCGGCGGAGAAAAAAGCTATGGGTTAGTTAACTGAAACTCCTAGCCATGCATGGCCGAGATTTCGTCCAAAACCCTAGCTCCTTCTAGCCTATAAAAGAAGGGGTAGGGGTACTATTTGGAGGAGGAAAAAGATAGCAAAGAAACTCTGCCCAATTGCCGAATCCATTTGTCCCAACCCTTTAGCCTTTCCTCAAGCCTAAGAAGAATTCAAGCAAAGCAGTTGGAGGACAAAGAAGAGGAGGAGCCCAAGATCAGGATCGAGGAATGGTGGTTGATCTCTATCATTATTGTAAGTTGATTCATCTTGAGATTAATAAAAGAATACTTTTCCCATCCCAATGCATGACTTATATATGTTTTATTCGATTTATGCTTAATCTCTAACCCTTAAGTAGAACAATAGCATGCATGCATAGTGTTTTGTCTTGATTGCAGGATTGTCTTTGGAAGGAGCATCGTAAGCAAGTGGACAAAGTGCAACGGAGGATCTACACCAAACATCAGTAAAAAGGTTAGTAGGTTCTTTCCATGTCTGTATGTGAAAAAGGGGTTTTGAGTTTTGGGATGATAGGTTAAAAGCAATTTATTTAAGGTCATTATCTGTATGCAAGTTTAGCCCTAGCTTGTTAGTCCATAGGGTATTATTTCCCAACAAAAACTACACAGATTCAGACTGGGTAGGATGCGCTGCTGACAGGAAAAGAACCTTAGGGTGCTGCTTCAGTTTGGGGTCAGGACTTGTTTCCTGGTTCAGCCGGAAGCAGAAGTCAGTTGCTTTGAGTTCAGTTGAGGCAGAGTATATGGCATCCAGTCAGGCCAGTTGTGAGGCCATTTGGCTTCGCAAGATGCTGGTTGGTTTATTCGGTCAGGAGATGGCTCCGACAGTCATTCACTGTGATAATCAGAGTTGCATAAAACTCTCTGAGAATCCAGTGTTTCATGACCGGTTGAAGCATATTGAGATCAGGTACCACTTCAGTCGTGACTGGGTTCAGAGAGGGGCAGTTCAGTTGCAGTATATATCTATAGATGAGCAGGTTGTAGATATTCTCACCAAGGCCCTGCCATGGGGAAAGCATGTATTTTTCAGAGACAAGATGGGCTTGGTGAGGAACACCTTCCTCGGTAAGAGGGACTTTTGAGATTTGTACCTTGGGAGGTGTTCCCCATGTGCTTTTTTCCTCCTTAGCACATGTGGGAAGGTTTAGACACTTTGTACCTAGTACTTTTGTCTATTTTCACTTTGACTTTGGTTAAAGTGAATTTTGGTCACTTTTGGCTAAAGTGAGTATTAAATCACTTTGTGGTGATTTTGGAGACATAAGTAGAATTAGGAAACTTAACCCAAAAGTGGGTTATGATTTAGAGTTGATTAGTGAGATCTCATCCACTCATTTGGATTGATCTCAACCATCAATTCTTAGGTTTCCTATTCTTGCCTAAAGAGGGGAAAAGGAGTCTAAGGAGGGCGCATTGTTCATAGAGGGTTTTGCTTGTTGGAGGAGGAGAAATATAGCTACGGAGATGAGGTCAGTTGCATGAGGTTTTGAGGAGGAGGTCGCTAGCTTTCCTTGTGGGATACTTGGAGCAGCTTGCTTCCATTATTTACTGGAGCTATTCTACATTTGAGGAGGGCACATGGTCTTGGTAGGCTTATTCCTTCCTGGTAGCATATCTAGCCATCATATTTCAGTGAGGTCAGTTGCAGAGTGAGGACATCAGTAGGAGATTCATTCCCGTGGAGGGGTTTTCCATTCTGCTATTCCGACGAGGTTCAAGTTTTGCAAGCTTGCATTCTGCGAAGTCTTCTCCATAACCTCCTATAGTCTTTCTAACTTTGCTTTCTTCTTACTGAGCTTTCTGGCCTTCTTTCTTGTGATCTGAGTCACTGGGTTCCTCTTTCCATTTTTATTCTTGTCTTTTCTTAGCATAGTAATGTCTCACTGCTGAGGGTTTATCAAAGGGTTTAGGTTGAATACCTCTTCTCTTATTACTTCTGGGGTAGGTGCTCTTCTCTCCTGCATGGATAATTTCTTTAATCCTTCTTGTGTTCTTCCATCTTCAACAACTAGGTCTCTGGTCCTCAGTTGCTTCGACTTGTTCTATTGTTCTTCTATTAAGCACTCTATTCTCCTAGCCATGAAATCCCTTAATTCTTTTTTTTTCTATTCTATAGCTTCCTCTTCTTATTTCCTTTGGATCTGATCTTTCTCAATCTAGGTCCTTCCTAGGAAAAGAGAAAAGGGGGCGTTGTTCTCAACAAACTTAATGACCTCAAATTATTCTTTCGTCGATGCTCCATGAGCAACCATAGGTACATGGGTAAGTCTTCCACATAGGGTTATCAACTTTCCTTTAAATAATCATATTCCGCCCAATGAAGGAGTCATATCAAGTTTTCCCAAAATTTCCCAAGTACTTTCTATCATGATATTCACCCATGTTTCTGCATCCAATACATAGTCTATGTCAAAGTCTCCTATTCTTGTTTTTATGCACTATTTCTCTTTTAAGATCTCTGGTAAATTTATGTCTTTGTGACCATTCAATGTTTCTTTCATTTGCAATAACATAGTCTCTGATTATTTCTGGTGTTCTAGCATATTCTTAGTTTCTTGACCTTCCTCATGGTTTTCTTGTCTCATGTTAATCTTCTCAATTTTAGCAGTCATTCTAGGGAAATCAAAAACCTCATGATCCATAGCTTTACAACAAAGACAACTAGGGCCTCTACCAGGGCATTCCTTAGAAATATGTCCCGGTATTCTGCAAATATAACAAAGAGTCAACCCTCTCTTTCTCTTAGACGATCGCCAACCTTTCTTGTACTGCGCACTGGGATCACCGTGATGAACCTGCAAAAAATTCTTTCTAGGATCCTGCATCCACTTGTTAGTCCAAAAATTCTTTTGATATATAGGAATAATATATCTTTCACTATTTCTATCAGGTCTATTCATATCACATCTTCTTTCTTCTAGTTGTGCCCTAGATCCATACTTTCGAAAGAAAAATTTTCACTTAAATTACCTTTATCAGAGCACAAATCTTTGATATCTTACCTCTTTTATTCAAATCCGGTTCCCTTATTAGCATAGAGCTTCACAAGTCAAGTAGAATATTGTGCACTACAACAACAGATCTACACACAAAGCTCTCTCTTTTCTTCAGTTCCCAGCGATCACAGTTTTAGGTCCAAACAATGGAACCATTTGTTGGCACAGGGGAAGACCTAGTGTTCAATGCTTCAACAATGCACCAAAAAAACCCTAACTACTGGCCCTTTCAGAAACACCTATGAAGAAGATGAAGTCTCACCCGAGGTAGAGGCAGGGGGGTTGTAGGACTCAAGTGTCTACAACCTAGCTGGGACACATATATGCGATCACAATAATTAATATAGCACTTAGAAATTAACATTCATTAGTCTTTGACCCTTATTCACATCACAGGTAAAAATCCTAATTACAAAATAACGCAATATTCATCAAGGTCTAAACATATCTGACCATTTAGCACATAACATCAAAATAATTTTAACCTTCGTTCATATTATTAAGCACTAATATACTACATCAGATGCATCTAACATATATAAAGATTACAACACTAAGCATAAATCACATCCATAACATATCAACCTCATCGCACAAAGAAACCACAACACAGGATATATGTGGTTCACCCCAGTGTGGGGCTACGTCCACCAACTCTTCTTCTTCTTTATTATCTTCTTCTGATCTTCTTACATGCACAGAGCCACAATGCTAACTTCGCATAGGACAGGAGATATGCGGGCAGCTCGCCAGATCCTCCTCCCCTGAGTTAGGTCCAAGCACCAAGCGCTTACACAGTCTGTGCACAAAGCACTTACAAGACACTTGCTCTTAGCTCTGCAAGCCTTAATACATCTTCTTGCACATTGCCAACATTATCACTAAGCCATCCACCCTTTCTTACATCGCCTAGATACTTATTTATACATTACAAATGGGTCCTAAGAATGGGTAAACCCATGGGATGAAATCCCATACCCATTACATAAACCCTAAACCCAAAAATATCGTAAAACGAGACGAGATCCCGCGATCTCCGCTTCGCCTGGGCGCTCTGTCATCGATCAGCCTATCGAAGTCCCAAAAATGGTCAAACACGACCAAGTTTCTCCAAAACTTGGTCGAGGGCCAACAATTATTGTACACTTTCTTCTTTTGTATTTACATAGGATGCATATTTATCCTTTATTAAATTTATGCATTTTTCCTTTGTTTTCTTTGCATTTAAAATCTCAAGAAAATTAAAAAAAAGAAGAAGAGAGAGAGTGGAAAAACTTCTCATGTTTTGCATCAGGATGGAAAAGCAAAAGAAAGGGTTGAAAGGTAAGAAAAACACAATCTTTTCCAATAACTATTGTTGAATGCATCAAGAGATTGGGGAAAAGGAATTTTAAAAGAAGTGTTGATAATAAGGATCGACAAAAAAGAGACTGTATACATTTTTTAGGTAGAAGTAATTTAACTGATTTTCGATAAGCCATCGGTCATCGACGAAATGGGTTAACATGCCCATGAGTCAAAATGGTTTCCCCAATTGTTGATAGACAATCGGTGTTGGAGACGATCTACGTAAATTCAACACAACGAAACAAAATAGAGTTCTCCCGATATCAATGAATTACTAGAACCAAGAAAAACAATTTTAGTCTCCAATCATGTATAATAACAAAACCTGATTGTTGATGTGTTGGTAATGTTACCTTCTGCACCCGACACATGCCACATGTCTGGCCACGTAGACTACTCGTTCCATCATGACAAATTTCACGTCATCCTTTGAAACTTAGTTTTCACGTCGACGACCACGTCATCACATATACGTCATCCTGTACGGGAATGAAAGTGGGCGTCTGATTGTTTCTACCACTAAGACAAGAGTGTAAAGGTTAGAACAGACTACCGATGTCAATGCACACATCATCCATCGATGAATTTTGAACATAACAAATCATGTAACACACGTGTTTGTCCTGACACCTATATTACAGAGAAATTTGAATCATCCATCCTTTTGGGTCAATAAAATTTTTCCATCCATTCAAGCATAGATCTAGCCGTCGGACAAAGATTATATTTAAAATAACTTGCACAAGGTATTACCACTAGGTTTTGAAAGGACTCCATAACTATTAATTCAAAATGTTAGGGTCACCAATGAACAAGGGACATTGTTTTTATCACCATATTATTTCCCTCGAAACCTGCAAAACTCGAATAATCAGTTTAAAGATCCCTCTCTAAAAATTCATCGATGTCAACAAGATGTGGTTGAAGGAAAGAGACACTTAAATAATTCCCCGATCTCTGACACTGCACGTTGATCAAATTCTAAATGAGAAATCACCGATGAACTGGGAACAATGGTTCCCCTATGTCGTCAACTCATAATGCATTTAAATCCCAAGCGTGGCGTGGATTTTGTTTGATCTCTAAAGATTATGAAAAAATACATTGTATACCCTCCAATTAAATACTGGACATGACAAGGTAAGTCCGAGGGATTTATAAATTTGAATCTGTGATGCCATTTTTTTGTTGTTCTCCCAATTTCACATTCTGTAAAATAGTCTTTCCTTTCGATCAAAAGAAGGAGACAAAACTACCAAGGAGCCCTCTTCCAGCGTTAGCTTGTGAAAATACTAGTAAGACCAGGTTATCTGCAAAGAAGGAAAGATGCCTCCTAAAAGGCCAATAACCAGGCGCTCACCGAGGATACCCAAAGCGAAAGATATGGAATTTTGGGAAAGATCGAGCCTAACAGTAGTGAGAGAGTTGGAATTTGCACCAAAAGCAGAACCTGTGATCCAAATATCGACCAATAAGTAGTTCTTCCAACCACCAGCGTTCGAAGATACAGAGGCAAGAATCACATATAAGGTTTCTCTCCCACCTTGGGGTGACCTCGACAAAAAAATTCATCCTGAATATTTTCCAAATTTTACACCTCACAGTGTACTAGGGGTCAGGGACTTAGATGACCTATTTTTTCCAAACATTAGATGGTTGTCCTTACACAAGATGGAATGTCGAACTCCCATTTTTCCTTGCATAGAAACCATAGGGTGGATAATTGATCATACATACACTGATAAATGTGTAATCAATACCGTGGAAATGGAATGCATCAATGTGTTCATTATGATGGAAGTGAAAAAGTATTACAAGCTTAGAGACCCAGAAAAAAATTTGAATACTGATTTTGTGGTTAAGTTCTATGAGAAACATAACACCAACCAACTATTAGCTTCCTGGTGGAGGGAGGATAAGAAATTATTGAACAGGACCAATGGTTGGTACAAAAAAACAAATCTTAGTGAACCATACATGTACTTAATGGCGTTGATTTTCCGATTTTATGGAGAAAAGGATTTCTCAATATTTTTAGAAGCATGGATTCCCCTAGCATATATAGTCGCGGTCTCTGGAAGTAGGTTGAACTAGGGGGCCATTATTTCAAAGAAATTGAGCATCACTATTCAGTCTGCTCGAGAGACAAAATAAGGAGAAACACTATCCTTTTTTATGGCATCCTTCTTGCTAGACATGATCTGTGTGAGGATTGTCTTCTTAGGTATGAATCTGAGTTGTCATGTTTCTAAATTACCTGTACATGTCTATTTTGGCATCCTATGGGAAAAAAAGTATAAGAAATTTTTTGCCATGACATGTCATGAGTTCATAGCTAGGATACCTTTTATTATCTTAAGGCAAGATTGTCCAAGACTTTCAGCAACAACCAAGAAAATGATATCCAAAGTAGGTCATTGGTATCTAGAAGAAAAGAACACTTACATCATGGTTTTCAGAGCTACCGGTTTTCCAAATTTTCTCCCTGCTTATGTCTTAGACCATTTTGTGTTGGGATGAATATGCTACCAGACCATTTTACAGGGTTCCAACTCCTCTCTGGTGAAGGAAAAGAAGAGGGGTTTTATACCCTACGATCTCCATATCAGGTATTATATAGTCAAGGGTACCACACATGCCAAGCAACAAGGTATGATCCATTTGGAGTAGAAGTTTCCTACATGCTAGTTTTGAAGACATGATCCCAAAGGGATAGTACCCCAACACACAGGGAAAGTGGCGTCACATTGGCCTTATGCCCACGACAATTATGAATATGAGATTTTCACTAAAATTTCTAAATAATGGGAAGAGGTTCCTCAAAGAAAAGAAAACTTGGAAATTACCAAGTTTAAAGCTATGTCAATGAAAAAACAATTTGGAATGGTAGAGCATACATGGGAGGAAGATATTAGAGAATGAGATAAAGTTAGAGCAGTGAAAGCAGTAGAGGCATTAAGAAGAGGAACAATGCTCCTTGCTGAGGAAGAAAGTGTTATGCAAGTGATGGGTCAAACACCTTTTCTTCAAATCTTAAAGCTTCCAAGGGTTGTTCCAGTTGCTACAGACACTCATGTAGGAATGCCAAATGCTATGAATACATATCCACCATAGGGGATAATTTATTAGGTTGACCCAGAGTCACTCCAAACCCAAATGTAGAAACCTACAATAGATAGAATGCCACAAATATCGTCAACGACACCGACCAAAACAAGTTTACCCCCGTTCCTTGTTGATTTAATAACCATATATGATGATGATGAAGGTTCAGTAACAACTCACATAGTCCGGATACCTATCATCCATGAAGAATCTACGAGATAAATGACTGCCCCAACCGAAGGACTATTACAGGGTTCCGAAAGAAAGGACACAACCATTGATAACACCCATGTTAGTGTGACTATTGTTGAAAATTCAACAAGAAATGTGTGTCTAATTTATTTTTCCCTTAAATAAATTGGACAATAAATATTAATCTATTATCTCATAATTACTTGAAATAGTTAACTAAAATGGAAATTCAGTTAGCTATAGGAAACTCAAGTTCAAAGGTTGACTCGTGGGACATGGAAGTCGAATTAGTTGTAACTAAGTTACTTGAAGTTGTAACAGAGTTATAAGTGTAGTTATGTGAGTTGTAAAGTAGTTTAACTTAGTTAAGTGAGTTAAGATCAGTTGTACTAGTTGTAACTGAACTTACACTAGTGAGAGTTCAGTGAATTAATTATTAATTAATTCACAATCAGTGATCTCACATGCAACTGAAGATTTACCACTGTTAACTACATGCATGTCAGATCTAGTGGAGACCTAGTTGAGATAATAGGTGAAAGGGATAGTTTGGCTATCAGTTGTGATTTGAGTGAAGTGCATTCATGAAATCACACACAAAGTGGATGTGCCCATGAGAAATGCACAGCCTAGGAAAGAGAAATTTGAATCATTTGTAGGTTTTCCATTGCAGGGATTGTGCAGAGGAGGCAGGCTGTCTGGAGGCAGAGAATTGGCACATGTATTTGTTGATTTTTGTATGACAGTGTGAGACGATTGTATTGTATTGAGATATCTTGGATTAGATTTTTGTATGATATTGTTTCATGATCCATGATATATACGTAATATATGATAGTGGGGTTTTTAGCTTTATGCTTTCCTGGTGAAACATATGTGTTGTGTGTGATTGATCTTTCTTCTTGATATTGCAATTGGCAATCGTGTTTTAAATTCTGCAAGAATATTAGTAGAAGCGATTCTATATTTAAAAGTGGCATATAATTGTTAGATCAATAGAATTCAGGCAACACATAATTTGTATTAAAATTTCTACATGATATCATAGTGCAGGAGATTGCAGAAGTTGATTTTGTGATTGGATAGAATTCGAATTTGTAGAAAGACTTTCTTGGTGCTATTGCTGATTCAAGATCGAAATGGCTTTCAATGGCTTGAGGTTGGAGTATGCACTTGAGGGAATATCAAACTACATTTCTTATAAGTACATGATGGAGGTAGTACTCGAAGACAATGGCTTGAAGGAATTCATTGACAAATATGTTCCTAAAACAGATGCTTCAGATGCTGCAAATCGTGATGCATGGAAAAAGAAAGTGGCAAAGGAGAGGAGGATTCTATTGGAGGGAGTACGAGACCACATTATCTCAAGAATCCATGGGAAAGCCACACCATGTGCAATGTGGAATACTTTGACGAATCTATTCCAAAACAACAACAACCATAGAAAATTGGCGCTCAAAGATAAACTCAGGAAGATCAAGATGGAGAAGGGGACTCCATTCCAAAATATCTCATGAAGTTTGTCCAATGTAGGGATGAGCTGGGGAGTGTGGGAATAACAATCATTGATGATGATTTGGTGAGCTTGGATCTCCTAGGACTTCCCAAGAGTTGGCACAATTATCAAGACTCTGTCAATGGAAGGGAAAAATTGTCAGATTGGGAACGACTATGATCGGATCTAGTGCATGAGGAGTTCAGGCAGAACACCAGAGATGGATCTTCATCAAAGAATGATGATGAAGAGGATTGTGCTTTGGCTTCCAAGGTAAGGAAAGGTAAGGGGAAGAAATTCCATTCAAATTATGAGTCTAAAGGCAAGAAGCTGGATTTGTCCAAAGTGAAGTGTTTTCATTGTCACGAACATCGACATCTTGCTACTAATTGTCCGCAGAAGAAGAAGAACAAGAAGGTTTTTGGAGCTACAGCTGGTGAGGCCCTTTCCTCGCAATTTGAACCTAACTTCTCTTTGATCACATGCATGGCTTCAAGTGCATCGGGATCAGTGTGGTATTTGGATAGTGGCGCTTCTTTCCACACGATGGGAGATAAGGATTTTTTCAGTGACTTGGAGGAGAGAGATCTCAAAATGAATATAGAGATGGGCGATGATGGATGATACAGTGCAATTGGAATTGGTACCATTACCTTTTAGAGGGAGTCAGGTAAACCATTTCAATTGAAAAATGTTATGCGTGTTCCAGGTCTAAAGAAAAACCTAGTCTCAGTCGCAATGTTGGAGGACATAAGCTATTGTTATCCTCATTTTTGGTTATCAAGATGATGACATGATAATGACATGGTGATAGAAGATCTAGCTCTTCTTTAAAATCATTTTCATGAAGAAAGTTACACTTGTCAATCTCTCA
>JZKD02S0172361.1:139952-167070 GCA_000966675.3 Picea glauca | reverse complement strand
ATACTTTAGAACTAGGGAAAGAGTAGTATTCTGTCACTGTTTGTTCCAGATCCAGGTGGATCTGGGGAGATCGGTTTGTGTCCGCACTTACGGATTTATCCTAAAACAGCTATGATGTTGTTTTCAGCGATGGAAATCTTTCCTACGACATAAAACAACGGGTCAAGTCAAGAAGATAGGGATTTGAGTTAAGAATATCTACAAGCTGGAGGTAGATGGTTGCGCTTCCATGATGGGAAAGGGAAAAAAAGTGGTGAGCCGGGATGAGGGCGAATTATGGCATATGTGATTGGGCCATCTTCATCATGGAGCCTTGAAGATCATGAAACAAATATCTATTGGACTTCGAATGGGAACACTTGCTCAGTTAGATCAGTGCAAGGTTTGCACCATGGTGAAGTATGTAAAGTCCACCTTTCATGAAAAGGATAACTGTGCCTCGGTGATCCTGGAGAGAGTTCACACAGATGTGTGTGGACCATTCTCGGTTGCTTCAACAAAAAAACATAAGTATTATGTTATTTTTGTTGATGAATTTTCTCGTAAATGCTGGATCTTCTTCATGCAGAATAAGGATCAAACATTCTCAAAGTTCTCTGAGTTTAAAGCATTGGTGGAGAAAGATTCGGGGAAGCAAGTGAAGGCTCTAAGGAGCGATAATGGTGAAGAATACATCTCTAACGAATTGAAAGACTTCTGCAGCAAAGAAGGAATTAGAAGAGAACTCATAGTGCCTCATAACCAACAACAAAATGGGGTTGCAGAGAGGAAGAACAGAACGATCATGGGTGCAACACGAGCAATGTTGCATGATCAGGGCCTAGCAATGCATTTGTGGGCACAAGCATGCAACACTATGGTTTATGTGAAAAACTGTTGTCCTCATAGATTACTTGGCATGAGTACACCTGAAGAATCTTTCACTGGTAAGAAACCTGATGTTTCGCATTTTAAGATTTTTGGCTCATCTGTTTATGTGCATGTGACCAAGGATGCCAGGAAGAAGTTGGAACCAACTGCTGAAGTTGGGATATTTGTGGGGTACAAAGAAACACCCCATAATTATTGTGTGTATTTTCCTAACAGTAAGATGATTGTTATGCGACGGGATATAAAATTTGATGAAGGGAAAGCCATGCGGTTGTCGCTTGAGAGGGAGCTAAACTTGCATGGAGAGGAGGAACTGTTGGTTCCCAAATATGAGTCTCAAGATGTGGATCAGCCACATTAGGAGGTTCATGGAGTGGAGGAAGCCACTCATGCAAAGCCATCCATAAAAAATGGAAGAAAGCGCACCACGGAAGCTGATAGATTGAGACTAGATGTTGCAGAGAATGTAGGAGCCCCTACTTCACAACGCAGACATAGACAGTCTCCTGATCGATTTATTGGATACATGGCTCTCATGAGAAAATGTATTGTGACTAAGCCATATTCCTTTCAGGAAGAAGTGTAGGATCCCACATGGGTAGATGCAATGGTGGAGGAGTATGACTCCATTGCCAAAAACAGTGCATGGGAAATTGTCTCAAGACCGGTCAACAAATCAGTGGTAGGTTCGAGATGGATCTACAAGGGTAAGATTTTAATCATTTTTTTTTATGTTGATGATTTAATACTAACTGGTGATGAGCAACTGATACACTCATGCAAGGAGGACCTTGCAAAGGAGTTCGATATGAAGGATATGGGTTTCCTTCATTATTTCCTTGGATTGGAAATATGGCAGCGAGATGGTGAATTTTTTGTCTCTCAAGGCAAGTATGCAAGGGAGATATTGGGTAAGTTTCACATGGAGGGATGCAAACCCATGGATACTCCTCTTCTAGAAAACTGGAGGAAAGAGGATGCTACTTCTGGAGAAGTAGTGGATGCTACTGTCTATTGATAGTTAGTGGGTTTACTAATGTATTTAGAGAATATGAGACCGGGCATTTGCTATGCGGTTAACCAGCTAAGTCAAGCGATGGTTAAGACTACCAAGCTATTTTGGAAGGAGGGTAAGCATGTCCTGAGATACCTGAGGGGAACATCAGAGTATGGCTTATGGTACAGACAAACGAATGAGGTGAAGTTTCATGGCTTCATAGATGCATATTGGGCGGGCATCCCAATGGACAAAAGGAGTACATCAAGGGGGATCTTTAGTATCAGATCTACAACTGTTTCTTGGTACAACATGAAGCAAAGATCTGTGACACTCATTTAAGTGGAAGTGGAATACATGCCAGCGAGTCAAGCTACATGTGAGGCTATCTGGATGAGAAAGATCTTGGTTGTTTTGTTTGGTTCTCATTTAGATTCGATAATGATTCATTGTGATAATCAGAGTTGCATTAAACTCTCGATTAATACTGTGTTTCATGATAGATCTAAACATATAGATATTTGGTATCATCATATCAGAGATTGTGTGCAATGGAAGATCATGTTGCTTCAGTACATTCCTACGGAAGATCAGGATGCAAACGTTCTGACGAAGGCACTCACCAGGAGAAAATTCGAATACCATAGGGACAGGATCGGGCTGAAGGATAATCCCTTTCTTGTTGAGAGGGAGTGTTGAAAAGTCAACAAGAAATGTGTGTCTAACTTATTTTTTTCTTAAATAATTTGGACAATAAATATTAATCTATTATCTCATAATTACTTGAAATAGTTAACTGAAATGGAAAATCAGTTACCTATAGGAAATTTGAGTTCAAAGTTTGATTGGTGGGACATGGAAGTCAAATCAGTTGTAACTAAGTGACTTGAAGTTGTAACAGAGTTATAAGTGTAGTTATGTGATTTGTAAAGTAGTTTAACTCAGTTAAGTGTGTTAATATTAGTTGTACTAGTTGTAACTGAACTTACACTAGTGAGAGTTCAGTGAATTAATTATTAATTAATTCACAATCAGTGATATTACGTGCAACTAAATATTTACCATTGTTAACTACATGCATGTCAGATCCAGTGGAGACCTAGTTGAGATAATAGGTGAAAGGGACAGTTTGGCTATCATTTGTGATTTGAGTGAAGTGCACTCATGCAATCACACACACAGTGGATGTGCCCATGAGAAATGCACAACCTAAGCAAGAGAAATTCGAATCATTTGTAGGTTTTCCATTGCAGAGATTACGCAGAGGAGGCAGGCTGTCTGGAGGCGGAGATTTGGCACATGTATTTGCTGATTTTTGTATGACAGTGTGAGACGATTGTATTGTACTGCGAGATCTCGGATTAGAGTTTTGTATGATATTGTTTCATGATCCATGATATATACATAATATATGATAGTGGGGTTTTTAGCTTTATGCTTTCCTGATAAAACATATGTGTTATGTGCGATTGATCTTTCTTTTTGATATTGCAATTGGCGATCATGTTTTAAATTCCTCAAGAATATTAGTAGAAGCGATTTTGTATTTAACAGTGGCATATAATTGTTAGATCACGAGAATCTAGGAAATACATAATTTGTATTAAAATTTCTACAACTATTCCACAACATGAAACTCAACTTTTAAATGAGTTAAGGTCGACTTGTAATGATGGGGACACTGATAATGAACAACCTGATATAGAATATATAGTGACTGTAGGTTTTCCATCCAATTCTTCACCTCGGATAGTAATACCACCACCTCAAATTGACCAAGAGAGAGCTTCATTACCAAAAATCGTATGGAACATTCCCTTTGAGGAATTGAGAGAGACAACCAATAATACAAAGAAATCACCTATAACTTCCACGTAAGAGCAGAAATTAACAAAATAAGGCAATAGTCAAGTTCCTTCTATGGAAAAAGGAAAGGAACATGCTATGGAACATTTCTACACAGTAGGGAGCTTGGGAAGTACCCTATCTTGGGTAGATCAACAAATTCTTGAACATGTTGACGAAGTCCCTGATGTGCAAGCCATATCTTATGACAAGAAAAGAAAGACAGTAATGAAAATAATTGTCAAAAGAAGGAGGTTCACTTTGGATAATAGTTTGTTTGTAACCACAAAAGAAACTTTATTTGAAACAGAAAATACCAAGGTAAGTGAGATTCTTGGAGCTGGGATGGCTATAAATGATGCCACCCTAGACAAATAAAAAAGGGATGAACAAGAAGTGACTACCATGAGAAAGGAATTAGAGCATCATCGACATCAAGCAAAGTATTATTAGGACACCATTCAGACAACAATACTTCTTAAAGGTGATTTCATGGAAGTATACGGTCAATTTAAATTAGAAAGAGATATTTTCACGACCCATATTGAAGACTATCAGGAAGACACTTTTATGGGACTGGTGACCTACAAATATATGCAACAGTGGTATGAAAAGGCATATCAATATTTGGAATAGATCGAGTACATCAGAGAAGTGTAGGCGGGTCGAGACACAAAAGGACATGGTATTACGGTACTCACAGATTACAGTATCACTAGAAGACACAGAGCCACAAAACATTGGATGCAAATGGTACAAGAACCTCATCATAAAATTCAAGAAAGGTGGGAAGAATGTGTGAAAATCTGGGAGAAAATAAACAAAGAAATGAGAGATGTCCATCTACCGGAATTTGTCCAACTTGAGGATTTCAAATACTTGCGTGACATACTCAGGAAATATACCAAAATAGATCAGGCGTCTGAAGCAGAAATATCTAAGATATCAACCCTTTTCCCAGGACAGATGAAAAATTTTGTGAAGCCCCCGATCATAGCATCGACAATTTTGCAGCGACTATGTGCCAAGCTGGACAAATACAAAAAATGTGTGGTCGAGATGAAAGATATTCTCAGCACACCAATGGACCAACATAGGTTTCCTTATGCTAACACATGCAAAGAAATATTCCTCCAGTGGTCAGAATATGAGAGGTATAATATGCTGCAGTAGAACATCAAGACAACTCTAGATAACAAGAGAAGGACACGTGGATTAAGTCCACCTTGCTTTTGTTTACTTGATAAGACTCAATGTAATAACTATTTTTAGTTGATTTAATTTTATCAATAAGAACATTGGACATGCACAAAGGGCAATGGATTTTTCATAGGAAAGAGGTTTTTATTTTGTAAGAGAATTGTTTCTCAGACAAAGATTATTGAATTTAGAAGTTCTAAGTAGAACCATAAACAAATTTTCATCCAAAGTGTGAATGTGATTGAACCTGTGGATTGTTTCCATTCTCAACTCCACATTTCTTGTTGTATTGAGTAAGATATGTTATAATATTTCTTGAGTTATCTTATAATACTTTACATTTCTTTATTTTAAATGGATGAAAAGGAAAATCGATAATGTTTAACATGTGATGTGCGACAAGGTGTAATGAAATTATTTTCTAGCCTATGTTTATTGCATGCGTACTCTTTCTCCAAAATTTTCTCTCAAATGATATCTAACGGTCTGGTAAAGTGATGGTATTATTTCCAATATTAACCTAACACAACTATTGTTTGTATACCCGGGCACAAAGGTTATCCCAAGGCCCAGTATTCTCCCAAATAGATCATTTTGTTTGTCTATCAATACATTACAAGAAAATTGTCAACTCAAAAAGAGAATTGATTCAAGAAGGAGGAAATAATTGAAAAGTACATAGACATATCATTGTTAAATCCCATCGAAACTTGTCAGATCAATGATCTGGATAATTGTGCTACCATCAAATGCTGAAGAGTCTAATTTGACCTCATTGGAGAGCATAATTGCTACTGTTGAATCAAAGGGAATTTGGACCCCTCAACAACTGTGATGCTGCATCTTTCCATATATCCTTGTCTAGAGTCGCCACCAAAAGGTACATCTAATTAAAAGGTGGTTTCTTTAAAATCTTCAACAATCTGGAAATGGAATTTTTAACGCATCACCAATTGCCCATATGGTATGAGATAGGAACTGAGCTCTTGATTTCATTGTGTCAAGATAATTCCACACATATTTCCAATCATATACATTAGTGGCGAAGAAGGCATAGGATGATTAAGACTCATATTCTAGAAAATTTCCTTATGGAGTGGTTCACCAAATCCCTCTTACCACCCATTGCCAGATATGTAGCTATGTTTAGGGTGACCACTGAGGAGAAATCCATTTTGCATTCCTGTTGGAGTAGGCTATTTATGGAGAACGCATAGAAAATGAGGCAGGCAGCTATGGAATGGACCAAAGAAGTAGCGTGCGCCAGGAAAGGAGGAAAATTAGCACGCTAGAAGGAAGATAAAGCAGCATGTTGGGAATTGTGGAAAAGCAACACAGAGTCAAAGTAAGGAATGGTTGGATCGAATACTGATTGCATGAAGGAATTTATTAAGTGGACAAGCCTAATCCACTTAGGGTTAGGGTTTTAGTAATCAATGCAATGGTTTTTTACCCACTTTTATAATATAAATATGATGTATGAGGTAAATAGAAGGGATCTTGAATATGTTGTTTCGCATGTTTAGAAGCATTGGTGTGAACATTTTGAGTTTTGAGTCACAGTACTTGTTTTTGGTTGAGAGTTGTGGATATCGTATTGAATCAATTTGGGATATTTATGGAGTGCAACTGAGGTTCAGGTCACAAGTTGTGGAGCTGAGTGCAACATTGGTCATCCTCATGATATGGGGAAATTCCTCCTAAATTGGGTCTAAGGAATATGCAGAGTGATAACTCCCTTCAAATACTGACTTATCTCTAATATACCCCAAAACAATCTAGACTAAGTGATAAGAGAAAGAGAGAAGAGAAGGTTAATGAGTGCACGTTGAATCCTTACGGTTGATGTAGACCTATTCCACTTTTTGTTGCCTCTTAGATCATAGATCTCCTCCCAAAGCTTATTTGCAAGGGGTTAAGAATACAATGCAACAACATATACCATCTCTAGTAATCACTTAAAAGCCTAAATATGAATGTAGATGATCAAAATAGACAAGAACATGTACACATAGGGTTTAGGGACAAATATAATCTCTTTTATTCAAATTCAATATGAAAGGTTACAACCTTTGCTTACGAACACCGCTCTACGAACCAAGTCCGAGCTCCTCTTTTGTGGCTCCAAGTGCACCAATCCCACATAGAATTATCACAACCAACATGCCATCAAGGGAAGAAGGAAGGTTTGTATAGGGAGAATGGATGGAGGGGAAATTTGAGGCAAAAACTCAGAGAAAGACGCAAACTTGGGCAATGAGAGGGAACTGATTTTGGCAGAGTTTTCTTATTCTCTTGTTCATATGTCTAAATGACTCCCAAAGACCTCTTTTTATATGAGAAAAATATGGTTATTCGGTTTGGGGATGGGTTCAAGGTGTAAAATGGTTAGGAAACCCTCCATAGCTTGTAAACTACGTCGAAATACTTGCAATTTTATATTTTTTGCAAATTTTGGAGGTAAACGCAGGATACCTAGCATGCATCAAGTGTATGTACATGGGCTAACTAGCATGTAGCTCACATGTGTACACAAGCTATTAGTGTAGAAGGGCACATACATTATCCAAAAAATGGTTTTTTAGGAGGAAATCTCAGTAGTATGTTTGGAAACATATGCAAATGGATGGGCCAATGTCTTGGATGCATAGATGTGGCATTTTTGGACTATAGCAGATGCCCCCTATTGTGTGAGGTCAGAAGAGAAATTGATGGCTGAAATACATTACAATATCTTTACATAGTGTCAAGGCATGAAGTTGAGTGAGCCTAAGATGAGCGTTCATGAGTGTGTCATCTGCAAAATAATGATAATCTCTCTGAGGCGGGCATACCCATGCTCGGGATAATATAAGCATGTATGCCAATCAAGTACACTGCAGATCCATGTCATGAATACAAGAAAAATATGAATGTCTATATAAAGTGTAGCCACGAACAATACAAAATGGATCTACATCTCAAAATTAACTGAAGATATACAAGTACAATGTGATATGCATCTTCAGGAAGCATCAATGCATGTAGCTAGATATGGTAGCTTCATAAATCGAAAAAAAACTTCAAGATCTTCAAAAATTAGGTAGGAGTATAAATAGGAGTGTAGGACTTACTACCCTGAAGTCTTCGACAAAGCGTCATGGAAAGACTGGAAGAAATTGAACAATAGGTACTGAACTTCATTGATTTTGAATATGAACTTGACTGGATACTCAGGATGGTTGACTCATGAAAGTCAAGAGATCAACTACATAATGGCCGACTCAATTTAGAAAAAATTCCCTTGGACAAAATCACGACAAAAATATGAGACTCAGGAAACATGTTATTGAAATAAGTCAGTGATACAAGAGACACCACAAACTCTCCATATGTTTGGAAGACTAACCAAATGGAGGAGGACACAACTCTATGTAACGAGAAAAAATTCCTAAGGTCATACTAGATCCCAATTCTTGTAGAACAAATGGAAGGATTTGCTTTGTCCAAGGGAGACTATCTTGTTGTCGATAAAAGATAATGTATATCTCATCCCCTATTTTTGGAATATTTGATTTTTTTGTCTTTTTCAAATTTTTAACGATCTTGAAAAAGAATAAAAGAATGCTACGTTACAAAGGAGGAATGAGTGTCACGGGAAATCAAACTAGTTCCAAACACATGGAACATATTGATGCTCAGTGCAAGGAGACATGTGCAGGATGAGGACACTCGAGAAAATTCCTCCAAGGGTCAAGGTGTTAGATCTCAAGGAAAAAAAAGCTACAAGGCTTGCACCTAAGGAATGATCTAAAGGTTCATTAATAGCAACATGAAGCCAACATTAGTCCAAAGATGCAAGGATGAGACATGCAATGCAATTACATCATAACACAACAAGACTCCTTCCATGTGAAGTTTTACAAGCCCAAAGAAGGTAAGCTTGGTGGTTTTTCATGTTTAGAGAGTCTGAAAAACACTAAAAGAAAACTCCAGAGTGATCTTTTTCATAGAGTTAGTCTCTAGGGCCCAAAAAATAATAAAATCATACCAAGGACAACTTTTATGGTCACTTGGTCTAGAGTATTCCTTTTTCTTAATTAGTCTAGTCGGTCCGAAAAAAGGGTTAAACTTATACCGAAATGACATCTCTTCAAAACAATTTTGACGAGTGTGACAGAGACAAGACCACTCGGCTATCTTTTCAATTTTAAGGAGTTTGAAAAGAGCTTAACTATGTTCTCACAACCTTTTTTGAAATTTAGTCCCATGAGACCAAAATAAAACATAACTTAGGAGAACTCTCCTGGAAAGACATGTCTCCTGAGGCATACCTTTTTCTTGGGTAATCTATTGGCCAGAAAAAGGGTTAAACTTATGCCAAATAAATATTCCTTCTAGACCGATTAATGAGTGTGAAAGGAAAAAGGTCACTCGACAATATTTTCATATTTAGGGATTTTGAAAAGACCTTAACTATGGACTCCAAGGGGGTTCCTTTTTCATAGATAATATCCAAGGCCCGGAAAAAAGATAAACCAAAACTAGGAGAATGGCCCTTTTTCACAAATTTAGTCCCTCAAGCCAAAAAAAGGGTTAAACTTATGCTTGAGAATACTCTACTAGTGAACCGTATCTTCTAGGGAGTACCTTTTTCGTAAAATTAGCCTTCCAGACCGAAAAAGGGGTAAACTATCGCCGAAAAAATGTTCCTTCAAATTTGAGTTTGACCAGCATGAAGGGAAACATGATCACTCGACAATCTTTTCAGTTTTAGAGATTTTGAAAAGGGCTTAAAGAAAACTCCAGGGGGGCTTCTTTTCTTAAGTAATCTAAACGAGACTGAAAATAATAAATAAATTCTCATTAGATGTTTCTTTAAAATTTTAAGTGAGCTTGAAAGACAACAAACCATGCTCTTAGGGAGTCCCTCGGGTATAGGCTAGAAAAGGATGAAGAAGAATGAGGCTTTAACACAGTCATTGTAGGACTAAAAGGACTCCCAAGCCTATAGAAAACTCATAGCATGGATGCCATAATGCATCAAAGGATCTATCTAGTGAATCCATGCAGAGGGAGGTTCTACCACCTAATTACGACACTTCTAAAGCAACATAGAAAGTTTTGTGTCGCACTTCGGTGGGATCGATCCTATGGAAAAGTGGAAAAAAGTCAACAAAACGAAAGATGCAAGGCGATGAGAACCTAACCTATATGCAAGTGTCAAAGAATACAAATTCACTATGGTATGATGTGAGTGTAACCCATCTCATAAAAACACCAAACCAAAAGAAAAAATTCATAAGAACGACCCAAAGATACCCCAAAAAGAAACCCAAGCACCCACTAAGCCAAGAATAGGGGAAAAAAAGGACCAAAATGGGGAAAAAAGAGCCAAAAAAGTCTATAAATAGGGGTAGACAACTCATTTTAACCATTTCAAATTGGAAAATAACCAAAAAGTAAAAAATCACTCTTCCTTAAAATGTGAATTCAAGGAGCTACGGTGGATGAAAATTCTTCAAACCTGAACCAAGTAAGTACAAATGACCTCTCCCATCATTTCAATTCATGATTTGTTGTGTATTTATTTGTTTAGAGGATGTGATCCCTAAGGAAAAAGTTGGGTCTGCATGTATGCGAGCTATCCACGCTCAGTGTGCGTATATATGCGGGAAAAGTAAAACTTAGCACACATATATATGCGATTGTATTAAAGACAACCTGCATACATCTCTTTAAAGCTTTCAAAAAATTGAAACAAGGGACTAACATAAAAAAAAATTATGCAACAGGATGTATGTTCACTGGCAAGAGAGAGAACATGAGAAGTTAGACATCTTGGTTGAAGAGGATCTCGGGGCCATTGCCATGCTAAAGAAGTGTGGTATGTGGAAGTTCTTTCAGTGCCCATTCATGAGGGCACAACCAAGGTTATTGAATCATTTGATAAACTATTGGCACCCAGATGTAGAGACCTTCATTCTAGAGGGCCAATCATTGACTCCGACTACCGAGGATATACATTTTTTGACTGGCCTCTCCATGAGGGGGGAACTGTTAACTTCAAGACTTTTCCTCCAGGACCGTACAATATAGAGGATTATATTGGCATGTACGACGAGGCTGGAATTGAGAAAGTAGGATCTCATGTGCCAATTCATAAGATAACAAGCCTCAACTTATGGATAGTACTGTATATGATTGGGCGGATCACGGGATCCACAACACTTCATCAGGCTTCATGTGCACAGATGCATTGTGCAACTTAGTGTCTACATGCTACCATATTTTACTAGAGCACCATGATGATCACATGTATGAAAAAGCAACTAACCGACTACTGAAGAAGAATCAACAAGAACGTTGGGTTTGGGACCATGTTGTGTGCTTTATTTTTCAAGAGAGTGCCCTGCCTTAGCCCACGAGGGATAGTACGAGGCCATATTGCCTCCTTTCCATCATTTTGTAGGTCATAATCTTTGTTTCCTCGATAGGGAGCAGGGAGAGTGATGGAGGCATTCGATGACACGTTCTTTGACTGGTGGGCCCATCAAATACCTATGATCAAATACTACCCCTAAGCAGGGATCTATTTCTTGAGGGATTCTGATATGCCTATGCCCCCTAGCGAGGAGTGCAGAGAGATAGGTACACATTACTTTTTATATTTTAAAGTTGTTTTTATTTTTAGTTTTTAAATATTATCCTTTTTATGGTAACATCAAAGTACTAACTCAGTAATCTTTGATATACATATGTGGCACCAGTACGACTAGCCTACTTTGCTAGGACTAGGTGTAATCCTCGAGAGGATGTAGTACCAACAATAGTAGCAGTGGTAGGGCCACAGGTCGGAGAGGCTGAGAGAGTATTGAGACAAGTGGAGAGGAACCTGACAGCTCTCACTTGTCTAGTGTCGATGTCAGATATTAAGGACCTACTCTCGACCATGCAACCGCATGTGGTGGGAGTACCTAAGACTTGGGTTCATTTGTTTCAGCATCTTGCAAATGTCGTAGTTCATTACACTAGGGCCAGCGGGCCTAGACCATAGTTAGCACTGGACCTTATATGTGTCGAGGAAACTGTTTTTTTACTCTCTTATGTAGTGAGGGATTAAGCCCGACAATGTATATCGGCTCTATTTGAGTCTTTATGGCCCAATTTTGTACTTATGACATTATTGTTTGGATATATTATTGTATATATACATGTTTTTACCTTATGAATTAAACACTTTGTACAAATGTATTTACATATGTCTGTATGTGTGTGCTTTTTCTTTTATGTGTGTATAATATGCCAATCTAATACATGATTAGCCAATGTATCATTTAGTTGATTAGATCTCCTAGGAACATGAATATAAGTAATATATCAAAATAAAGTTATAAGAGATAATACCCTAAGGAATCTTCGGTGAAGGGTGGGATCATACACACAGTACACTCCATTTAACTGAGACACGACCAGTTGGGCATTTAGATAAACCCAGAGGTGAAAAATACCATGTGATAATGCATCACGTAGTAATTCTATTATGACAATGTACTCAGCAACATTATTGGTTCCTTCACCTAGAAAAATACCTCCAAAAGACATCAACTGATTGTTGGCACAGGGGAAAACTTGGGGTTCAATGCTACAACAATGCACCAACAAAATCCTAACTACCAACCCTTTTGGCAACACCTACGAAGTAGATGAAGTCTCACCCGAGGTAGAGGCAGGGGTGGTTGCAAGACTCCAGTGTCTGCAACCTTAGATGGGACACAGATCTATGATTGTAACACCTTAACATAGCACTTAGAAGTTACAGTTTGTTAATATTCGACCTTAGTTTATAGCGTAGATAAACCCTAATGACAAAACATCGCAGTATTCAAATAGATCTAATAGATTCAAGCACTAAGCATACCAACATAGATCAGATATGACATTCATTCACATTATTCAGAACTAAGATAGATATTAGATCCTTCTAAGCATATATTAGAGCACTAAGCATTCAATCACATAGATAAGAGAATAACCGTAAAGCACATATTAATCACAACACAGGATATACGTGGTTTACCCCCACCCTAGGTCTACGTCCACCAAATCTTCTTCTCTTTTATTATCTTCGGTCAATCAACTACATGCACAAAGCCTAGAGGTTGTACTCAGCAGGGACCAGGAGATCTGCGCACCTCGCCAGATCCTCCTTCCCTGAGTTACAACACAAAGCCTTCCACAGTCTCTTACAATCACTTGCACTTAGATCTGCAAGCCTCACACAGTATGCACAAATCATTTACAATCACCAACTGCACTCAACACTTATCACTTAGCTCAAAAGCCCTTCTTCGATCACATAGATCGAACTAACTTTCCACTGAATCCTTCTTACATCACCTAGCTTCCTATTTATACATTACAAAATGGGCCTAAACATGGGTAAAACCATGGGATGATATCCCTATACCCATTACATAAGCCCAAAACCCAAAAATCCCTAAAAAGGGGCCAAGATCCCATGATCTCCACTTCGACTTCTGCTCCGTCTTCGACAGCCTGTTGAGGTCCCAAAAATAGGTCAAACATGACCAAGGATCCTCAAAACTTGGTCAAGGGCCAAGAGGCCCCCAACACTCACCTATGACTCTTCCCAAGTCACTCTGGTCTGGGTATCTATGCTTCAAAATCTTCGAGCTTGGCTCAAGCTTCTTCGACTTGTTGTTGTGCCAGGGCCTCCTACCTGGTGAACTCTTGGATGACTGCTTCATTGATAGGTCCCTCCAAATGTTGTTCGACTGCAACAACTACTTGTTCCAACTCTGTGCCTTGACCTTAAATATCCTCAAACAGTTGGCAAGGTTCATCCTAGACTGGTTGGAGCCTTTGAGTCACTTCCATGAATTTTCTCTGAATGGTGTGGAACTTCTATTTAGCAGTGCACTATTCTTGGGATCACTTCATCCTTTCAACTACTGACAGAAGCTTCAACTGTGCCTATACTATTGTTTCTTGCTTCTTTGTGTCCTGGAGCTGTGACTCCAGCACCTTTAGCTCAGTATCTTTAGTGAGTCGCTCATAATTCTATGCACTGTGAGAACTTAGCTATTTTCATTCTAGAGCGAATGCTCTGATCGTCTTGACTGCGCTCCTGGTAGTGGCTTCTCTTGATCTCGCACATCCTGCAGGGTACTTGGCACTGTTCGTAGCTCGAGCTCTGTGATTCTATGTTGGAGCTATTGGATAGCTTCCACAATCTTCTCTACTTGATGTTCCACTAGGTCTTCCTCTTTTTTCTCTAAGCGTGTCACAGAGAGAAGTGCTCTGCTGACTGCTTCTTTTACTCCCACCTGCATTGCAAGCAACTGCTCTTTCTCTTGCTGGATCTACACTTTCTCTTCTTCAAACTTAGTTTGGAGGGCAGCCTTATCTTACTACGCAACTCAGTGTTTCTCTATGACTACTTTTTGTACTTTCTTTAGGGCCTCTGTGGCCTTTTCGGTTTCTTCCTATGCACGACAAAGGTGAGCTTCGATCGCATCAGCTAGTCTGCGGAGTTGGGCAAGATCATATCCCAACTCAAGTCCTTTTGATGGTGGGGGCACAGTGGATATTGTGCGGTTGGATTGAAGGGCCTACTATACCCCTCTAAGTTCAACCTCGATTCTATCATACATCTCCTCTTGCTTGGCTTCATGTTTCTACAAGATGTCCTGCAAGGCATCTGCGATAGCTACGATGATAAATTCAAAGTCATCTACAGTGAGCATAGTCTGCATCTTAGTCAAGGTTTCTCTAGATTTCTTTTGGGAAGTGGGTTTCATGGGAGAAACCTTCTTTTTCTTCAGGGGATCGGCCTCATCAGTAGGGTCCCTAGGTGGTGTTACCTCGCCTTGCTTCTGCTGGTCTTCTTTACTCTTTGTCTCTTCTATCTCCTCATCACCCCCTCGTCTAGGTGATACTAAAACAGTTCCTTCCAATGTG
The DNA here is from genome assembly GCA_000966675.3 of Picea glauca. Lineage (NCBI taxonomy): Eukaryota > Viridiplantae > Streptophyta > Pinopsida > Pinales > Pinaceae > Picea > Picea glauca. The sequence continues at coordinate 152,195 of JZKD02S0172361.1, read as the reverse complement.
ATGCTCAATCTCTAGATTTCCTCAATATTCTTCCTTCTGCTAGGTCCAGGAAGATCCTTTGCTTCATGAGTGGTCTCAGGGCTGCTGATTAGTTCAGGATTTGACATTTTTGTAGGGTCTACGGGGATGATGAGCTTTGTAGACCAGTCCTTGGTGATCTCTCCAAGGTCCTCCTCTGTGAGTTTGTAGTATGACTGAAGCTCCTCTTTATGCTTATCTTCTCATGTAGTGATATAGATGAAGTGTCTATTTGCACAAAACTTCATGAGGGGTCGGAACCGGTATAGGGTGTTTGGCGTCATGCGAGGTACAACTTCAATAACCCTCTTCAACTAGATATAATAGGTATGAAAGACCGTGTTTGACTACCACTATTTTCCCATGTCGCTTGAGTACCAAAGCGTGGTGAACTTCACAGTGAGCGACTCAAACGGATCAATGTCCAGGAAGGTCGCACCTTCTAGCATTTCCCAAGCAGTAAATGCGATGAGGATCAGGAGCCATCTAAAGTGGAACTCATAGCCTTGTCTTGAGATTCGTGGCAGTCTAATTCTAGTTGGTTGATCAAGTACTTAACCCAGTTCATCTAGAGTCCTTCTACACATTTCCCAACAAGGTCAACAACAAATCGTGTGACCTATGTAGGTCTGTTCTTTCTCACGAGCTTTCCTACGATCAACTGGCAGGCCAAGATCATTGCACCATTCTGTATGGAAGCTACCTTTTAGCCTCATGTTCCCTTTCTACATCGTTGTAAGTGTCCTTAATTCTCTGTGCCAGGGAGAGGTCGGAAGCCTTCCCTGGGTAGAAGTCTTGCGGGTCAGGTCCTTGCATGCTCGACCAGGTGATCCTATGGATCAACGTCGGATCTACTATGATGCGTATATATAACCATAGATATCCTCCATGGTAACATGAGAGCAAGAGCTCAACACACGTGTTAACCTCTTGGTGCCTTCCAAAGTGTGGGATATTCATCACATTCAACAGGGTTGACTGTGCTAGGTTCATAGTCCATGGCTGGGGGATTATTTTCAATTTATTCCCCTTCGTCCCGCTCAAGTATTTATAAGGAGTGAGAATACTATGGTTCTTGCGGTCTCCTAGGTTGAAGTCGTTGAACTTCAACATCGCGATCTTATCTTGTTGCTTCTTGACTACACATATCCCCTTCGGGAGGTACGTAGTGACCATGGTGTAGTCAAAGTCCCTCAGGACACTGTCACGACTCACCGCGTTGGCTAGAGGCAATATGTAGTTGGGTAAGATGGTCAGGATCAATTTCGCATTTTCTAGGTCATCTCTATGCTTGGTTCTCTTCTCTATTGTCGATCAGGATGGTCCAGATCCATGAGAAGTTGATGGAGAGGCTTACACTCCTCTCGTGGATGATGCTTGAATACCTGTAGACATCACTTTCTTGACCATGAGATCAATGAGAAATTCTTTGACAGATTTCTTTGCGGCACTGAGCTCGTCCAACATGCACGCTCTCGATCAGAAAAATTGGGTGGATGGATGAGTGCTCAAAGAAATAGAATCAGTGTCGATCTCACTAAGCACAGAACAGTAGCAATGAATTGGCTCGAATACAATTTGAAAAAGTGTTTTAGGTGCAACTGTTGATGGACTAAGTAGACACGATGTAACGGATCTCTCCAACGAATAAGAAGTTTTCCATCAATGCAGTTCTGGACATTGTGGCGCGGTCCCAACGGTCTGATGGGGAACTTTCTGGTCATAATTGTTGTTCTAATTGTTCTATAATGTCGATCCAATGGTTAGAATGCTTCCAACGGTCATATCGCTTCGTCATGGCGAAGTTTCATGGGGCATTGTTTTGATATCCCGACAAAGTTCCAATTTTGAAAATCTTTCGTCCGTGAAGTTCCCTCTGAGCCCTTCTGTAATTTCTTGATCTTTTCTCTCTTCTTACTGAGTTTTCTAGCCTTCTTTGCAGTGATCTTCATCTTGGTATTCCTCTTTCCATTTTTATTCTTGTATTCTTTTGGCATAACATCTTTGCGCTATTGAGATTCTTTAGAGAGTAATATTGCTCCTTTATATAGGGTAGGTTCTCTACTCGGCTGTGAATCTTCTTGTGTTCTTTCAACTTCGCGATCCAAGTTTCTGGTTCTAAGTAGCTTCGATTTTCTCTCTTGTTCTGCAATTAAGTGTGTTATCTTCCTATTCATGAAATCTTTGAATTCCTACTTTTTCTTCTCTCGGACCTCCTCTTCTTTTCTTCTGGTCTGATATTTCTCGATCCAGATTTTTCCTAATAACATAGTAAATGGAGCGCTATCCTCAATGAATCTAAAAATCTCAAAATATTCCTCTGTCGAAGCTCCATGAACACTCATAGATACCTAGGTGAGCCTTCCACATAGGGTTATCAACTTTCCTCTAAACAGTCCTAATCCTCCTAATGAAGGAATCATAACAGGCTTTCCTAAAGCTTCCCAAGTCCTTTTTGTCATGATATTCACCTGTGTTTCTTCATCCAGAATAAAGTCAATGTTTAAGTCTCCTATTCTTTCTTCTATGCATTCTATTTCTTTGAAGATATCTGATAATTTGATATCAAATCATTTTTCTTTTATCTGTGCCCTACTTTTCAAGCTAGGACAAAATTTATTAAGCATACATAGATCCATACTTTTGAAACAAAAATTTCTACTTATCTTACCCTTCCAATCAAAACTCTTTACGGTTCTTACCTTTATCAGAGCACAAAGCTTTAAGATCTTACCTCTTTTATTCAGATCTAACTCGTGTTCTTGGCATAGATCTTTACAATTCAAATAGAATATTGTGCACTAAGGCAACATATCTACACACAGAGATTTCTCTTCTCTTCAGTTCCTAGAAATCACAGTTTCAGGTCCCGACAATGGAACCATTTGTTGGAATAGGGGCAAACCCAGGGTTCAATGCTACAACAACACACCAACAAAACCCTAACTACTGGCCCTTTCGGAAACACCTGTGAAGCAGATGAAGTCTCCCCCAAGGTAGAGGAAGGTTGTGGTTGCAGGACTCCAATGTCTGCAACCTTAGTTGGGACACAGATCTGTGATTGTAACACCTTAACATAGCACTTATAACTTATAGTTCGTTAATATTCCGCCTTATTTTACAACGTAGCTAAACCCTAATGACAGAAAAATGCAGTATTCACACAAATCTAATAGATTCAAGCACTAAGCATACCAACATAGATCAGATCTAACATTCATTCACATTATTCAACACTAAGATACATATTAGATCCTTCTAAGAATATATTAGAGCACTAAGCATTCAATCACATAAATAAGAGAATAACCATAAATCACATAGTAATTACAACACAGGATATATGTGGTTCACCCCCACCCTGGGGCTACGTCCACCAACTCTTCTTCTCTTTTACTGTCTTTGGCCAATTAGCTACATGCACAGAGCCTAGAGGTTGTACTCTGCAGGGGACAGGAGATCTACGCACCTCCACACATCCTCCTTCCCTGAGTTACAACACAAAGCCTTCCACAGTCTCTTACAATCACTTGCACTTAGCTCTGCAAGCCTCACACAGTATGCACAAATCATTTACAATCACCAACTACACTCAACAGTTAGAACTTAGCTCAAAAGCCTTTCTTCGATCACATAGATCGAACTAAATTTCCACTGACTCCTTCTTACATCACCTAGATTCCTATTTATACATTAGAAAATGGGCCTAAACATGGGTAAACCCATGGGTCGATATCCCTATACCCGTTACATAAGCCCGAAACCCAAAAATCCTTAAAAAGGGGCGAGATCCCGCGATCTCCGCTTCAAATTCTGCTCTGTCTTCGAAAACATGTCGAAGTCCCAAAAATAGGTCAAACATGACCAAGGATCCTCAAAAATTGGTCAAGGGACAACAGGCCCCCAACACTCACCTGTGACTCATCTCGAGTCACTCTGGTCTAGGTAGTTGTGCTTCAAAATCTTCAATCTTGGCTCAAGCTACTTCGACATGTTGTTGTGCCAGGGTCTCCTACTCAGCTAACTCTTGGATGATTACTTCGTTGACAGGTCCCTCTAAACATTATTCGACTGCAGTGACTACTTGTTCCAACTCTGCGCCTCGACCTTCAATCTCCTTAAACAATTGTCAAGCTTCATCCTGGACTAGTTGGATCCTTTGAGTCACTTGCATGACTTTTCTCTGAATGGTATGTACCTGTTGTTTAGAAATACATTGTTCTTGGGATCACTTCATCCTTTCAACTGCTGACAGGAGCTTCAACTATGCCTGTATTGTTGTTGCTTGTTGCTTTTCCTTCTGGAGTTGTGACTCCAGTACCTTTAGCTCAGTATCTTCTGTGAGTCACTCATAATTCTGTGTGATTTGAGAGATTAGCTATTTGCATTCCAGAGAGAATGCTTTGATCCTCTTGACTACGCTCTAGGCAGTGGCTTCTCTTTGATCTCGCACATCTTGCGGGGTACTTGGCACTGTTCATAGATCGAGGTTTGTGATTCTTTATTGAAGCTGTTGGCTAGCTTCCACAAGCTTCTCTACTTGATGTTCCACTGGGTCTTCCTCTTTTTTCTCTAAGCCTATTACAGAGTGAAGTGCTTTGTTGACTTCTTCTTTTACTCCCACTTGCGCAATGAGAAACTTCTCTTTCTCTTGTTGGATCTGCTCTTTCTCTTCTTCAAACTTAGTTTGGAGGGAGCCTTATCTTGCTTTGCAACTCGGTGTTTCTCTATGACTACTTTTTGTACTTGCTTTAGGGCCTCTGTGGCCTTTTCGGTTTCTTCTTGTTCACGACGAAGGTGAGCTTCAGTCACATCATCTAGTTTGCAGAGTTGGGTAGGCTCATATCCCAACTCAGGTGCTTTTGATGGTGGGGACATAGTGGATAATACATGGCTGGATTGAAGGGCCTGTTGTACCCCTCTGAGTTCAACCTTGATTCTATCATACATCTCCTCCTGCTTGGATTCATGTTTCTACAAGATGTCCTGTGAGGCATCTACGACAACTGCGATGATAAAGTCGAAGTCATCTACAGTGAGCATAGTTTGCATCTTAGTCAAGGTTGCTCTGGATTTCTTTCGGGAAGTGGGTTTCATGGGAGAAACATTCCTTTTCTTCAGAGGATCAGCCTCATCAGTAGGGTACCTAGGTGATGTTACTTTGCCTTTCTTATAGCTAGTCTTATTTTCTCTTTGTCGCTTCTATCTGGTCATCACCCCCTTGTCTAGGTGATACTGAAGCAATTCCTTTCTATGTGCTACTCAAGTTCTGGACCTCCTCAGTCTTCTTCCTTCTGCTGTGTCTAGGAAGATCCTTTGCTTCATGAGTGGTCTCAGGTCTGCTGATTAGTTCAGGGTCTGATATTTCTGTGGGGTCTGCAGGGATGAGGAGCTCTACAAACCATTCCTTGGTGATCTCTTCAAGGTCCTCCTCTATGAGTTTGTAGTATGACTGAAGCTCCTCTTTATGCTTGTCTACTCGCGCAATGATATGGATGAAGTGTCAATCTGTGTGGAACTTCATGAGGGCTCAGAACTGGTATAGGGTGTTTGGAATCATGTGAGGTACAACTTCCATATCCCTCTTTAGCTGGATATAATAGATATGAAATACCGCATTCAACTTCCACTATTTTCCCATGTTGTTCGATTACCAAAGTGTGGTGAACTTCGTTGCAAGCGGCTCAAATGAATCAATTTCCGGGAAGGTCACACCTTCCGGCATTTCCCAAGTGGTAAATGTGATGAGGATCAGGAGCCAACTAAAGTGGAACTCGTAGCCCTAATCCTGACCTTCACGGTAGTCTAATTCCAGCTGGTTGACCAAGTACTTCGCCTAGTTCATCTGGAGTCCTTCTACACATTTCCTAGTGACGTCAACAACAAATCCTCTGACCTATGTAGGTCTGTTCTTTCTCACATGATTTCTTGTGATCAAATGGTAGGCCACGTGCACTGTGCCATTTTGTATGGAAGCTACCAAGTAGCCTCGCGTTCCCTTTTCTAAATCATTGTAAGTGTCCTTAATTCTCCGTGCTAGGGTGCGGTCGGAAGCCTTCCCTGTATAGGAACCCTTTTCTAAAAATTTATTAACAATGAATTCTCCGAACCACATGGGTTTGAATTTTCCTGCCCCCAAGGGATATTTATCTTGGTCATAGACTAGGACAATATCACCTTCTAAGAAAACTCTAGGGTAGATGGATCGATCATACTGACACTTGACACATTGTTTGTGAGCTTCGTTGTCCAAGGCTACATCTTGACGTTGCTCATCGAGTTGCTTGAGATATAGGAGACGTTCTTCAAGTGGAGTAGTTTCAGGTAGTAATTCCACTGCCAACTTAAGAGAGAGAATTTGGCACTCTATGGGAAAGATTGCCTCCATCCCATAAATGAGTTGGAAAGGAGAAAAAATAGTAGTAGTCTTGACTTAGGTTCGATAATCCCAAAGCACCAAGTACAACATAAAATTCCAATTCGACTTGGCTGAATTGACTGTTTGTTAGAGAATAGTCTTGAGAGACTTATTAATAGCCTCCACTTGACCATTCTCCTGTGGATAATAGGGTGACAAATGTTCTTTATTAAACCCCAGTTTTGATGTTAGCTCAGTCATCATTTTATTTTTGAAGTGACTTCCATGGTCTATGATAATATCCTTCAGAATACCAAACCTGACTACAATAGGGTTAAAAAAAAAATTTGCAGTCGTTTCTCCGTCATTATTGAATGTCAGCATGGCTTCAACCCACTTAGTGAAGTAGTATACTGCCACGACGATGTAACGATGCCCCCTAGCCGAAGATGGGTGACATGTAGTCAAATAAATCCCCCACTTAGTGAAGTGACCAACAACAATAACTGGAAACATGGGAGTAGGGTCTGCCCCCATATTCCAAGAGAATATATGGCATGAATGACACTTCTTAAATGCCTCTACAGAGTCTTTGATCAACGAGGGAAAAAAGTATCCAACGCGAATAATTTTCTGGGATGTTTCCAACCCAGACAAGTGACCTCCACATGATCCAGTGTGACATTCATTCAACACAAGCTTTGCCTCTTCGTGAGTGAGATAACGTCAATGAATGCAATCAACTCCTCGACGATATAAATTTTCATCGATGATAAGATAGTTCTGCACTTGATGGCGTATTCATCAATGCTCATCATGAGAAGCAAAGGAAGGGCACTTCAAAGCCTAAAGATACACACATATATCTCCATACCAAGGGTCCGAAGATGCAATAAAGAAATGATTCCCACTGATCAATTATTCTTTGGGAAAATCATTACCACTTTCGACCGGAAGTTCCAAAATTAGCTCAACGAAGACCAAAGACTTTTTATATTTCTCCGAAACAAAATCAAAGTCAAATTATTGAAGGAATGAATATCCATTGACTAATTTTATCGCCAATAATCTTTCGTGTCAATACATATTGAAAATGTTTCACGACAGCTACAACGATGGTCTTGTGAAGTAGAATGTAATGACAAAATTGTTGGACAGCATGGAAAACTGCCAAAGAAAGTTTCTCAACATGGGTGTGGTTGAGTTTTGGTCTTACCAAGCCTAGGCTAAGATAGTAGATAACATGTTCTTCGAGCACGTCATCCTATTGGACCAAGACCATGACAATAGTAGAATCTGCGGTAGCCAAATACAAAATGAAATCCTTGCCATAATCCGGAGGACTAATAAGAGGGGCAGACGTCAGAGCACATTTCAACGTTTCAAAAGAGCGTTGAGCCACTTCATCCCAATAGAATGGGACCCCTTTCTTCAAGAAATTCATAAACCCTTTAGTAATCTCGACATAGTTGGAAATAAAATGTCGAAGAAATTTAGCTTTCCCATGTAGACTTTGAAGCTAGGGTATTGGGCATGGGGGAGGCAATTCAACTATTGCCTCAACCTTCAGAGGATCGACCATGATCCCTTTAGTCGAAATGATAAAACCTAACAAGTGACTCGATTTTATGTAAAACCTACACTTATTCGGATTAAGGTGAATCTGGTAGTAGTGACACGTCTCAAAGATAAGTTGTAAGTGGGTGGGATGATCAGATAGCTTATGAGAATGTGATTCCAGATCATCAAGATACGCCTCGACTATATGCTTGAGGTCATGGAAGGAGAACGACATGGAATGCTGAAAAGTGGCTCCAACATTATTAAGGCCAAAAGGCATTTTCCTATATGTGAATGTACCCTAAGGACATATAAACTCCATTTGATGTTGATCCTCGGGTTTGATCTGAATCTGGTTGTACCCAGAAAAACTGTCCATAAAATAAAAGACTTCACAACCCACACATTCATCGATAATATGATCAATGAATGGGGTTGGGAAATTATCTTTCGGGAAATATTTGTTCATATCACAAAAGTCCATACACACGCAGATTGTACCTTGTTCTTTGTTGACAGGAACAGGGTTCGAAACCTATTCTGTCAATTGCACGGTATAGATGAAACCAACCTCAATGAGTTTCTCTACCTCTGTCTTGATTGTCATTGCCTTGCAAGGATTGACTGGGTGAAGCTTCTACCGGACATGCTTAACATTGGGGTAAGTTGCAATCTCATGTTCAACTATACATGGGTCAATTCCTGACATCTCCTCATAAGACTAAGGAAAAACATCACAAAACTATTTAAATAATTTAGTATAGATATGAATCTCCTTGGAGGAACAATCTGCTCCAACGAAGATGATTTCCACGATGCCATGGGTTCTAGAAATGTTGATAGGAATCATTTCATCTATACTTATCATGTTTCCCTCGGCATAGATTATGTACGTGGCCAGAGGGTTAACAAGAAAAGTGGCATCTCCATTCACGGTCGTATTGAACTCTCATGCTTCTACACTCCTTAGTTCGAGTAAAAAATAAGATATGTGGTGAAGATAGTCCCAAGGTATATCCGACCCAGTCATTGCCTCCAAAATTGCCTCGTTGGAGGGAAATATTAAGTCCAGAGGATCGTAAGTAGAAATATAGTCTTGAGCCCAAATAGGATTGAGAATGGGATCTAGCTCATGTGGTGAGTCATATCGGGGTTGGATGATGTTTGCTGGAAAATGTTGTACGCAACCTTAGCAACGGATAGAGGCATAGCCATTCTAGGATTCCCTACCCCTTCTATCGAAGCCAATGGGGAAGGTAAAGTCCATGGATCATCAAAATAAATCATTATAAAAGAAGTGACTTGAAAGATCACAACCCTCGACTGTTCGGGGAAAACATAAATAAACTTGACATCATTCGAAGGTGGTGGATAATCAAAAGTCCCCATTAGATATGGAAAAAATATGACACATAAGTTGACGGTACCTAGCTGCGGGTTGTCAATCATCGGGACAGTGGATGATCCCGATGAAGGGTCAGGATGAGATAAAAACAACTGATCAATAGTTACAATTTGACCCTCGTGAGGAAAACATAAGACCCAAAAAACAATGGATACAATCGTTGTCATAGCATAGGTCCAACTCTTCCCTAACAAAATATTGTAGTTGAGAGGCGCATCGACTACTTCTACCTCGACACACATGGTTTTTACCTCCAACTATGATGCAGGAGCATCCCTTCACGTCAGCAAATGTGCCAGCAAGCCAACGCATGGATGTGCAATGGAGAAAGGGAGAGGCGTCGACCCTCCCATTTTTAAAATTCGAAATATGATCCAATACGGATATTTGTGTTGCAAGGATGTAAGAGCCATACCATACATTTGTATAGGTAATGGTTGGATTGCCTTAAATGGTTACTTGTAATAGGTCCATATCATAGTCGGGTATGGATAAACATTTATGGAATGTAGCCGTAAGAGTATGGTGTCGTAGTTGAGATAGTAATGGCACTAAGGTGGTGAAGAGGATTAAGCTCATAGAGCCCTCCTTTGTAATTAGCATAGAGGAGAGAATGATAGAGAGGCCTTAGGAGGACTTAGAAGTTTTGAGAGAGAGCTTGAGAGAACTGGGACTCTGTTACAGTCTAGTTTTTGTAATTATATGTATAGACACATAGAGATAATAGAAAAACAGTTTTTCCTGCATATCGTGTGTTTATGTATATGTATGCTTTATATGTTTTTATGCATTTTCATGTTTGAATGTGTAGATTGATGAAGTATTGAATGAGTTTCAATTTTTTCTCGCATTTGAGTTCCAGAAGTGCAAGGTGTGCACATATTCCACAAAGGGTGCATTGACAGAGGTGAGTTAACCTCTGGGAATCTCAGGAGAGACATCGTTGAACCTTCATCAACGAAAGTGCAAGGAGTGCATGGAAAGAACTCTTTGTTGAGTTCAGAGACAAGGAGAGTTACTGAGAACTCTGTTGAGCTCTGCCAGGTGGGAATTGAGCCAGTGCAAGTGCGAACAAAAGAACTTCGTGTTGAGTTTGGTAAGAAATAGATTTACTAAAAACTCTATAAATAAGAGCTCTATAAGGTGTGCATCGAGCCAGGAGAATTCCAGGAGGGAAAGAATAATTGGTTTTAAAGAAATCCTTCGGATTTGAATTTGACGAAATCCCAGAAATGCAAGGAGTGCGTGGGAGATCAAAATATTCGAGGAGATCAATCTCATAAGGGATAACGCAAGAATGCAAGGGTGACAGACTCATTCTAAGTCCTAAAGCTCAGGAGAGGTAATGGTTTCAAGAGTGCAAGAAAGACCCAAATAGTCAGGTTCGCAAGATAAAGTTCAAAGGCCGAGACCTTTGAATGGTGACAAAACTCTTCTAAGGTGGAAGAAGTCAAAGCTCAGGAGGAGGAATGACAACAACCGTCTGATCAGTTGTGGAAGGGATCCTAAACTATTAGATTTACATCCAATGAACAACAGAAGCACATAGGAGAAGAACAAATCCCATCTGTTGGATCAAGGCACAGAGGACCAACAATCGTTGGATTCGGACATAGATGCACGAGGCTTAATGTTGTGCACATATAGGAGAGAGGACTCACCAAAAGTCCTGAAGTCTCAAAGTCAATTCGGATCGTCCATCATCTAGATTGGATGCATGGAGAAAATCCATCCATTTCGGGTGAAGACACTCCAGGAGGAACGAGTGTCCAAAAGTTCAAAACTTTTGAAGCCCAAGGAGACGAAGAGCTGGAGGGAATCTGAACCGTCAGATTCAAAAAAGGTTACGTGGTGAAGGATCATGAACTCCGGGTGAAATCACTCTAGGATAACACGAAGGAGAAGGGTTTGATATTGTCGAACCCCAAATAGGCAAAGAGGACGATAGACATTGATCTAGGTTAGAAAGGTGTCACCAGAATGAACTCCGAGAGGATTCTCTCTGGAGGTTTGCGTTTGTTGATATTTGAGTACGCCGAAGGCCGAAGTCTTGGAAGAAACTAGAGCCGTCAATGTGAAGGAGGACACACGGTGCTAGATCTATAACTCCGGAAGAAAATGAAGGAGGAAAATTTCTGAAGACCTATAGAATATCTCGATCGTTGATCAAGGAGGAGGTCGAAAGACCCTTGATTTTCTTGAGGAGGCCAAAGTCCCAAAGCGGGAGCACAACCATAGATTTGGGAGGATACATGTCAGTAGATCTTCCACTCCGGAAGATAACCGGTCAACAGAGGCGAGGTTTGAGACTTCAAAGTACTGAAGTCTAGAATCATGAGGAGATCTGGTCTGTAGATTTGGGGAGGACAGATATGAACCGTCAATCCAGGGTACCGTCAAGATCGAGAGATTGATGGTCCCATAGCAGTTCATGGATTGGAGGTGCGTGATCTTTAGCAGGAAGTCACATGGTCATGTGAGGACGTTGTCCAAGGTCTCATGCAAAGAAGGAGCTTAGCAAAGGGAGCTTATGGAGGTTGAGAATCGAGATTCCCGAAGTCCGGACTCACAAAGGAGATCCTGGCCGTAGATCCAAGGAGACAGGTGGCAACAAATATTCCACTCCAGGAGATTTCCACACAGAGGAAAGTAGATTTGAGAGTTGAAACTCCCGAAGGCCGGAAAAGTGGAGTCAACGATAGTCATTGATCCAGAGGGGAGTTACATGTCAACAGATCGTAGAGATCTGGGCAGATGCATGGAAGGAGGAAAGAAGAGAAGAGAAGATGTTCAAGGATAAATTCGTGAGTGCGGACACAGACCAATCTCCCCAGATCCACCTGGATCTGGAACAAACTGTGACAAAATACTACTCTTTCCCTAGTTCTAAAATATTGAATGG